>PITA01008424.1:0-84596 GCA_004023965.1 Spilogale gracilis
ACGTGAGCGTCCCCCCCTGCGTGTGGGCGCCCCTGAGCGTGTGGGCGTCCCCGAGCGTGTGAAGATGTGGTCCGTATATACAATGGAATACTACGCCTACATCAAAAAGGACAAATATCCAATTTTTGTAGCAACATGGACTGGACTGGAGGAGATTATGCTGAGTGAAATAAGCCAGGAAGAGAGGGTCAAGTGTCACATGGTTTCACTTACGATGCATGAGGGGTGACCTGGAGAACAGTGGGAGAAGGAAAGGAAATGGGAACTAGGGTAATTTAGGGAGGGAAACGAAACAACAGAGACTTTGGACACAGAAACAAACCGAGGGACTTGGAGGGAGGGGGGTGGGGGGATGGGAGAGCCTGGTGGTGGGTACTGGGGGCGCCTAGAGTGTGGAGCACTGGGTGTTGGGAATGGGAAAAAAAAAATTTAGTAACAATAAAAAAATTAATTAATTAATTAAAAAAAAAAAGAATTGTGAAAAATATATGCTCTGGGTGCTGGGATACAAGAGTGAGCTAGAAAGAGAATGGCCTTGCTCTCATAGAGCTTATATTCTAGGGAGGGAGAAAGACAATAAACAAGAAATAAATGTATAATATCAGATAATGATGAAGACTATGAAGAAGCACAAACAGAATGATGTAATTTTGATGGGGCCAGGAGAACTTCTTTCGACTGGGTGGCCTTGGAAGACCTCTCTGATGAGGTGGCCTATAGATGGAACCCCAAGAAGTAAGAAGTCAACTACCTGAAGCTATGAGGAAGAACATCTGAGGAAAATGGAATGACTGGACAGAATAAACTTATGTGTTTGAGGAACAGAAGGAAGGTCGAGGTGACTGGGCCTCAGTGAGTGAAGGGTGGATGGTCTGGAAAAGGAGATCCAGCCAGGTCACATAGAGCCTTAGAGGTCACAGTGGGCTGTCCTGTGCTATGTCATCATAGACAAGAAGTTCACTCTTTTGAGGGTTCTATTTCCCTGTCTATAAAAAAGGGTTACTAATATTCTCCAAGCTGACTTCATGAAGTTTGTTGTCAACATAAGTCAAGATGAAATACAAGAATTTCGTAAAGTACAGACACAGAAAAGAACAGAAAAGAAGAGAAGAGAAGAAAAAAAAAAAGAAAAGAAACTAAAAGAAAAAGAATCAGCAAAGTTGAATGTTGAATCTCAGGTAAAATATTCAGTCTCAAATTTCTTTTCTCTTTGACATAGAATAAATCGCTCATACAGTTGTTGAGGGCTTTAATTCTTCCCACTGACCACTCTAACAATATTGAGCTAGAAGATGAAAAGTTAATTTTCATATTACTTTGCTATCATATCTAATATCATATTAGTAGGAAATAGCCATTCATTCCTAGTTACACAAATAATTCAAATGTTAAACTTATAGCAAAGGATTTTTCTATTATTAGCATTAATGTTGATTCAATTGTTTCATAATTCTATTAAAAATCCCAAATGAAATGTATCTGGGAAGTGGAGACAGAGGGTATGCAGTTGCACATGTGCACATGCTCTACAAGGATGAGGAATTGGAATACTCTAAGAATAACGACTGACAAATTACTTAAACCCTTCTCTTCATAGCAGAGAGCTAATATTCAAAATAGAGACTTTGGATAAGAATTGTGTAAATGTGAAGTTTAAAATAACTATTCCCTGGGCGTCACATATCCAAATGAATATGCAGAAGAAATAAATTTGTATGTGTCAGAATTTACTCTCTTAGAAGGAACTTGCATTAGTATAGCTATAAGTAAATAGATAAAAATGAATAAGTTCATTTGAAGCACTAGGATATAACAGGATGCATAACAAATATCAATTTAAATATCATCATCATTATCAAACCAGTGAAAGTTGAAGGATCCCCAAAACTCAACTAAAAATCCTCTATCAGCTATACGAAGGTTCTACTAACCAAATTTGTAAAAGATTTTATTTGTTCATTTGACAGAGAGAAAGAGAGAGCAGGAGGAGTGGTAGGCAGAGGGAGAGGGAGAAGCAGGCTCGCGGCTGAGCAGAGAGCCTGATACGGGACTCAATTCCGGGACCCTGGGATCATGATCTGAACTGGAGGCAGACACTTAGCCAACTGAGCCACCCAGGCACCCTCTACTGATTTTTTTTAATAATGAAGACTACAGGGACGCCTGGGTGGCTCAGTTAGTTAAGCCACTGCCTTCGGCTCAGATCATGATTCCAGAGACCTGGGATCGAGCCCCGCATCGGGCTCCCTGCTCGGTGGGAGGCCTGCTTCTCCCTCTCTCACTCCCCATGCTTGTGTTCCCTCTCTGGCTGTGTTTTTCTCTGTCAAATAAATAAAATAAAATCTTTAAAAAAAAATGAAGACTACAATCACAGGCCTCTATAATATATATCCTAGAGGAAAAGCATAATCAGATCAAATTAAGTTAACTCAGAATTTGAAGACAAAACCTCCTTTGAGTGTGAAGTAACCAAAAACCATCACGGGAAAGGATTAATAATTCATGGAAAAAACTATCTCAGAAAGATCATCTGTCCTATATTCCTGGGATAGGCCGGAAAGTACTAGAATGTTAGTAGATATAAGGGTGTAAGACCTTAAATGTCAAGGTAATAATTGGAAACTCATTTTCCCATCATGGCAATCAGAGGGTACCTAAATAAAGTGATAATAAATGAAGAAACAAGCTAATCAACCATGTGGGCCTGTGACTGGCATAATGACCTGGCAGCAAAGGTTAATAGAAGAGTAGAGCTCTGCATGAATGCGAGGTGAACAGAAACTACACAGAACTCAATGTCTGCATAGTTCTATATACAGGGAAAATGTAAAGATACAAAATACTCTATCACTCTTTCTGTAACCAAGGATTCTGGATTTTCTGAGACAACTCTATTGCAAATATACTGATGTCAGAACTAATGAGAACATGTACAAGTTTTAGGTTGAGAAAATGAGTTATAATAACCATATATAGTAGGAGGAAGGATAGTCAATATATCTGATCTTTCTTCATCCTGGATTAAATGTCTGTTACAGTCATTTGATTCTCATTCCTCCAATTTACCAAGCAACCTCTGAGTAATAACTTTCTTGAGGAGATTCCTTAAACTGTGCAAGGATATTTTCCTGCTATTACATACAAGAGTTCCAGTCCCTGGAGAGGCATCTTATAAATCAGGTTCCTCTGGGTTGGTTTAATGAGTTCCTTAGAGCTGACTCACCTTGGGGTGAATCATACACCTGAGTTCCTCAGCCTTTGGGACTGAGCTCCTTCCCACCCCTCCTTTACTTATTGCAAGAGGAACCTTTGCTATGCCCCCAACTTCCCCCACACCAAAGCTACACTTCCAATGTGGTTAGGCCATCTGCAAGCAAATGCCTTCTCTGCTCTCTCTGAATGGTCACAAAAGCACTGCCAGGAGCCAGAGTCCTACTCTGAAATGAACAAAAAGTGCTATTTTTGAAACTTGTGTTTTAGGGTCACTGGATTTCCAATATCCTTGCAGACCACCAGTGACAAGTGCTGAAAAAGGTGTCAGCATCCATATCCAGTTCCTTTCACATCTCAATAATAACAGTACCTGCCCTTGAGTAGAGTTTGAGCTTTTCCAAAGTGTCTCACAGCATCTCATGTATCCCCCACCTCCAACCTCTGAAGAAGGTAAGGTCTGTGGTATGACCACCAATGTAGTGATAAAGAAAGGGAAACCCAGGGCGCCTGAGTGGCTCAGTGGGTTAAAGCCTCTGCTTTTAGCTCAGGTCATGATCTCAGGGTCATAATCTCACATCCAGCTCTCTGCTCAGTGGGGAGCCTGCTTCCTCCTCTCTCTCTGCCTGCCTTTCTGCCTACTTGTGATCTCTCTCTGTCAAAAAAATGAATAAAAATCTTTAAAAAAAAAAAAAAAGGAAAAGGAAGAAAGAAAGGGAAACCCAGAGAAGGAAGGGGATTGTGCAAAACTCCCCCAAATCAGTAGAAAACCCAGGAGCAGAACCCAAATCCTGAATGATTGGTCTCCAGCTCCTTGTAGCATGCTGGGTTTTCTGGTTCATTAGTAACTCTGTGCTACTTGTACACAAATTATTTAACCTCTAAAGAATAGAGTTTCCTCTCAAGAGTCTCTTTCCACCACCTGCTGACACTTGCAAATTCCATAAAACCCCCTGTTTGAATACAAGGCATTTTCATTTTTAGCAATAGCCTATTTGGAAAATCTCTAAAGCAGAGTGTTTCTCAATCCAGGATCTATGACCCTAAGGGTTTGTCATTAGATTCTCAAGGGTTTATGAGACATTTATGCATCTGTATTTTGTTTTTATGGTCTTAAACAAAACAATGCTGGATGACTAGCTCATTACTAAAGACTGCCACAGGATTTCAGTACTCATGTTTACCAGCATTTAGAAAACTACACAGCCTTCAGGCCAAATCCAGTTGGCCACCTGTTTTGTAAATAAAGTTTTATTGGGACACAGCCATGCCCATTCATTTACTATTGTCTATAGCTATTTTCATGCTAAAATAGCAGAGTTTACTGGTTGCAACAGAGATAGTAGGGCCCTCAAAGCCTAAACTATTTGCTCTCTGGCCTTTGCAAAAGCTATTTGCAGACCTTTGATATTTATATTGTTTTTGAAATCATATTGGAACCAAGTTGCAGAACTTTAACTATCTGGACTTCTGAGAAACAACACATGATGAGTCCTACTCAACAGAAATCTACCTAAAGGGGGTGCCTGGGTGGCTCAGGCTGTTAAGTGTCTGCCTTGGACTGAGGTCATCCAGGGTCCTGGGATCAAGCCCATGCCAGGCACCCTGCTCAACCAGGAGCCTGCTTCTTCCTCTGCCTGAAGCTCCCCCTGCTTGTGTTCTCTCTCTCACACACAAATAAATAAATAAAATCTTAAAAAAAAAAAAAAAAGGAAAAAAAGCTGTATGAAGGCTATTGACAACACAGCATGAATGAAGCCTGCTGGCAGTTTGAATGGAGACAAGTGGTGGAAGAACAAGCCATTACTGGACCTAGTGTGACAGGTAGGACCAACTTCAAAGAATCTGGGCTTCTGCAGTCAATACTTTATTCTCTTAATGAGCAGTAATTTAATTTCAGCCAAACTATATCTTTTGTCCACTTTAATTAATTTTAATTTTGTTGGTTTTGTGATGTTTGATTTTTCTTTTGTAAATATAGATGCATAAGAGCTGTAAGTCTAAGGATTGACCTGTAGATATAAAGTTACTTCACATCTGATTTTAGGTTTCATACATATAAATAATGATATACTAAAAAAAATAAATTGTCAATACTGAGGCTCCATGAACAATACTAAGTATAACAGTACCCACATGGGCCACACACACATAGTATATATATCTATGGACATACTGCTTGCCTGGTATCTTAGTTTCCTGTAGGAATAAGGCATTGCCATTTTTATTTTTTATTTTTATTACTAAAATAAATTCTAAAGCTGTATTTACTTATTAGACAGTGTGCATGAGCAAGGATTGGGGGTAGAAGGAGAAAAAGAGAATCCTAAGTACACTCCCCAATGAGCACAAAGTCCAAATGAAGGGCTCCCTCCCAGGACCCTGAGATCATGACCTGAGCTAAACTCAAGATTCAGATGCTTAACTGACGGAGCCACCCAGGTGCCCCAAGCATTGTTATTTTTTAGAGGTTCCCTCTCTTAGGAACAGTGCAAAGGTTGTCCTCAAGTCACACAGGAGGGGCCACTAAAAGGTCCTCTGTTGTTCCTCTATGCCCCCAAGTCCCACTCATTCACATTCTGTGCTCAGGTCAAGTGTTCCGACTTGGCCACAGCCACCAAAGCCCTCAGATCCATCACACATTCCACATGGGCAACTTTACTTAGGGGCACCTTATCCAGAGGAGCATCTGTGATGCCACACAAAACTGGAAAGCAAGACTTCTAGCTTGTAATAATTAGGATGACTTCTCTCAGCAAAGCTTTTTTTTTTATTTTTATTTTTTTTTTAAGATTTTATCTATTTGACAGAGAGAAACCCAGCTAAAGAGGGAACACAAGCAGGTGGAGTGAGAGAGGAAGATGCAGGCTCCCTGAGGAGCAGAGAGCCTGATGCAGGGCTCAATCCCAGAACTCCAGGATCATAACCTGAGCAGAAGGCAGACACTTAACGACAGAGCCACCCAGGCACCCCTCAGCAAAACTTTTTGGAAAGAGGTAATGACTACCCAATTACAAGAAATTCCATTTTCCCATTAAATAAACAAACACTAGCATAAGAGAAATTAGCTTAATTTACCTCTTGACACAGTTGTGTAGATTAAGAAGGGAGCCAGTCAGTTGCTCATTTGATTAAAAAAAACCATGAGCTGATTATTTTATTTTCCTGAGAGGAAACTAGTGCTTTAAGCTCAGGCAAATGGAGTCTAGTGGTTTCCAAGGTAGCATAAGCCAAACAGGTGTAACCCGATCATTTGTTTTGGCTCATAACTTAGACGAGAACTCTTGGGTCTCTGATGTTTACAATATATTATTGTTAAAAGAATTGAAACTGGAAAAACTAACTCAAAGCCATTTACATACACACGGTTCATTGAATATCTCCTTTTACAAAACCTTGTCATCTACACGAAGAAGCTGGAACCATGAGAGTGTTTCATCTCTTTAAAGGATTTTCCAAGATTATTTATCAGAACTTATCTACTAAAACAACAGGCAAAAGAACAATTTAAGTCAATGTATCTTTGATGAACTTACTTTAACTTCATATCATATATGCTATTCTTAGAAATTCAGAAAGTAAGAAGACATAGTAAAAGTCACTCTCACAAAACCAGGAAACATCAATAACAGACATTTTGTATGTACATAACACACAGATGTGAAAGGGAGGGAGAAAGGTAGAAGCAGGGATGGGGAGAGGAGAGAGAGAGAAAGTACTTTATCTTTTTATTCCTAGGTATGAATTCAGCTAAAATTAAAGATATGTGGAAATAAAAATGAAATAATTTGTCTCTTAGAATAAGAATAGCTTACAAATAGAATTTCAAAGTTGGAAATGAATTAGATGTCATGAAATTTAATGCCTTCATTTAAAAGATGAGAAAACAGAACCAAAGAGAGCAGCCTGCCTCAGGTCCCAGAGCCAGAATAAAAAGTTTTTGTACTGAGACTCTTTCTGCCAGGAGTTGGATTGAGGTAGCTGATTTTAAAGCAAACTTCAGGGAGACCATACTGAGTCCTTGAGCATTAATGATTCAGAGGATCCCCCCTTCCAATAATGTTAGCACTAACCCAAACAAACATAGGATTTGACAGTTTTCTAGACAAAAGTCCCTGTCCTCAAGGATCTTGTAGCACCTTACACAGAAGCCAGGGGAGGGAGAAATTGCCAGGGGTGGGGGCAATGAGGAAATACTCTATAGAAGAGGTGGGACATGGGTTGAATCTTTATGTAATGAGAGACAGGCACATAGGTATGTTCTGGACAAAGAGTCTCTGCTGAACCCTACAGCTTCTCAGTTATACTCATGACTCTTGCCATGATTTTGACAAAGAGATTGAATTTTCCAACACCATTATTCATTTGGAAGAAACAGACATAATCAAAACTACAAAAAGAGTGCTGTATTTAGTAGAAATATCAGCATTTACAAGTCAGAAGGCTAAGGGTGGGGAGAAAAAAAGAGCAGAACTAGAAAAAAATGGGATGAATTCTGTAAACCTTGTTCTCTCCTTCTTTAAGATTTGGATTTCGATAGCTTTCTCTTCAGTGTGAGGCTCTGGTCCCTGTAAAATGTCAGCAAAAGCAGAGCCCAGAGCAAAGGCTGTATATGCCAGAGCCTTTGAATATCCAGTGTGTCTCCCTAGATGAACTGCCTAAGAATGGGGGCTCAGAAAGACTTATCTTGGTGATCACTCATTAAGAAGGTTCTGAGAGTTATAATCACAGCTACCTGCAGCAAGGGCAAAATAAATGCTACTATACATTGGGGACCATCACACACAGATCACACTGTGCTCTGAACTTAATCTTTATTGTGTCTCAGTATGTCTCTTCCAAGGGAGGTGGGAGGCTTTTCTGCTCAGTTCAGACACTGTTGGAGCACTGTGTTTTGTTCTAGTCTGAGTAGGACCTTTGACAAACTCAAGTAGGTCTAGAAGTCTGACTGGGTGGAGAGGGTGTCTCTCAACATGCATAAAAAGGATTGGAGGAACTGGAGGTGTTTAGCCTGGAGAGAAAAGATCCAAGGGATTTACTTATCAGAATTTGATGCGAATTGTGTCCATTTCAGTTTTTTTTTTTTGTAATAGTATAAATCCCATAGACTCTGAATTCAGACAAACCAGGGTTTGGAATCTTGAACCTATTTCCTACTTAAATTTGTGACTGCTGTCTCCTTCTACTACCTTATCACCTTTGTTACTCTTCCCCTTCTATCAGAGTTTGGAGTGGCTGTGGAGATTTTGAGGATCCAGCTAAGGAAAGTTGTTTTAGGTTCAGATTTGGTTTAGATAAATATATTTGTACAGTCACATTAACTTTTGTTTAGAAGTAAGTTATTTTAAAGTATTCTGGTATAGCGATGGCTTTCAAAAATCACACTATTGCCCAGTGTGCCCAGTCACCTACTGCTATAACCAAAGGTATTGAAATTGCAGTCTCATTGCAATTACCAGAAGGATCTGAGTTATGGAGGAGAAATGAAGTTTGAAATATATCAAGGCAGATTTTGGTCTGGAAAAATCTTCTAAATATGAAGAAACCTCATGGAGGCTTTTGCCCAAAGTGGCAATAATTTCCAATTTATATGCTATTAGTAGAAAGTAATCAGAAAAATATTTTTCTAAATAATCAATAATAAAAAGCAAATTTTGAACAGCTATGCTAGAGAAATGATTAGATTGTCTCTGTGTATTCTCTGGAGAAAATTTAACTGTTGTTATTATAGAGGCAACAGAAGAGTATGCAGACAATAAAATTTTCTTAAAGAACTCAGTCTAGTGGAAGACAGAGACATTCCCATGTTTACACACATGATTACAGTGTAATAAGACAGAATAAGCACTGAGTCAATGATGTTTCTTACTCCTACTGGACAGGCAAAGGTAAGGACTTAAGAATTTTGTGGAGACAGTTCAGGTGACCCTTAAATGCAAGGTTATTTTTTCTGTTTATTTATTTTTCTTACAAAGACTCCTCAAAGAAGAGGTGACCATGGACAAGGGGAGAAAATAAAAGGTGTCTGTACAACTTTGTCACCAGAAATAAAAGTCTGATCAATTCAAAGCAAGGGAATGCAAGTACTCAAGAGTCAAAGACAAAATCAAAAGGGATAGAAGAGGACTCCTCCTTTCAACTATGGCAGATTAATTTGTAGCAAATCACCGATCTAGTTGAGAATAGCTAGAAAGCTGCATACAATACAAAAACAAAACAGACTAAATTATTTGAAGGCATCAGAAAGCCACCAATGTAACCACGACTTAAGGAGACAAGATCCCTGAAAGAAAAGAAAAGAAACTGGGGTAAGTCAATATTCAACTTCTCTGTTTCCCTTGAGCATGTAGTGATATGGAAGCAGCACAGACCATGAGAAAGAGAACTATGAGACTGAGAACCTAATCAAGGCTACTGGCATGTCATAGTTAATAAGGAGTAAAAATTGGCCTTTAGGGTTTGCCAAGATATAGAGATCCTGGTATGGACTCCCAGACTTTCAGTAAGGAAACAAGAAGTAGACAAGTCTTTTAAAAGGTTGAGACTCAACACTGAATCAAATCAGTTCCTTATTAGATGAAGATAATATCCTATTTTAACTGTCTCAGAAGCTTAAAAAGAACCTCTCTGGAGGAAAATAGTGTTATCTAGAACTTCTACAGTATTAAATACACAATTTCAGGCATTTAATTAAAATTTACCAGGCATACTAAAAGATTCATGTGAGAAAAGCGAGAACACAAAGCAGACCCATAGGTATTCAGATATTGGTGTTAATAGATATTGAATTTAAGATAGCTATAACATTTTCAAGAAAGTGGATAAGATGAATTTTATCAGAGAACTAAAATATATCAAAAATCAATTAGAATTTCTACTTAATATTCAATATCTAAAATTAAAAATGGATTAGATGGCTTTAACAACAAATTAGCTATTTTGAGAAAAACCTCAGTGTTTTCTGCTGTCTCCTTCTCTAACACACATTTCTAACAACAGAGATGAGGTTTTCCCCCACCAAGCAATTCTTTGCAACACCAGGTCAGTGCCCTACAATTCAACTAAACGCTGACATTCATACCTGAAAATAGTGTCAGATACCTCAGGTTAAGAACTCAGTCCCACGAGACTGCTCTCATCTGGCCTCAGATGCCATTCTCAAGTCCAAGTTGTCACCTATGCTTCTACCTAATCAGCTATAAATCTGAGATTCTCACAAACTCCTCCTTGGATTTGATTAATTTGCTACAGTGGCTCCCAGAACTCAGAGAATCATTTACTTATATTTATCAGGTTATTAAAGGTTGTGACAAAGGATACAGATGAAGAAATACACAGGATGATATCTGAAAGGGTCTCAAGTGCAAGAGTTTCTGTTCCTGTGGAGGTAGAGTACGTCACCCTCCTGGTATATGGGTGTGCTCCCCAACCTGGAAGCTCCCAAACTCTGTACTGGGGATTTTTATGGAGGCTTCCTCATATGGGCATGATTAATTATTAACTTCGTGTCTAAACTTTTCCCCTCTCTGGAGAATGGGGAGGAAGACATGAAATTGTCAAGCTACGATCATGACTTGATCTCTGTGGTGACCAGCTCCCATTCAGGAGCTCAGGCAGCATCACCTCATTAGGAAAAAAAAAAAACAAAACAAAACTGAGGGGCACCTGGGTGGCTCAGTTGGTTAAGTGACTGCCTTCGGCTCAGGTGATGATCCCAGAGTCCTGGGATCAAGCCTCGCTCGTGCTCCCTGCTCAGCAGGAGGCCTGCTTCTTCCTCTCTCACTCCCCCTGCTTGTGTTCCCTCTCTGGCTGTGTTTCTCTCTGTCAAATAAATAAATAAAATATTAAAAAAAAAACAAAACTGTTCCTAGTGCTCTCATAACTTAGGAATTTGCAAAGGTTTCAGGTGCCATATATATATATATATATATATATATATATATATATATACACACACACACACAATGACAAAAGAATGAACACACCCAAAAACTGTTGAAATTTGATGAATATCTGTTGTCTAGTTCACTGTATTGTGTTGATCTTTTCCTGGACTTGATACAACACTATGGTTATATAAAATGTTATCATTGTTGAGGGAAGCTGGGTGATGGATATGTGTTCTTCCTGTACTATTCTTGCAATTCCTTGTGAGACTTTTTTTAAGTTTAAAAATTAGCATATGAAAAAGGAATAGTCATCAAGGAAATACAAGTTAAATCATAATGAGCTACCTCTATGTATTCACCAAAATAGCTAATACTACAAAGGCTGACCATATTAACTATTGGTTGTAATGGGTAGCAACTGAAACTTTCATACATTATTGATAAGAGTATAAACTGGTACAATCACTTTGGGAAACTACTGAATCTGTTAAAAGTGAACATATACCAATGATGACTCAGCAATTCCAACTCCAACAGTATACATATGTGCATCAAAATACAGTGTTCATAACAGGACTGATCATAACAGTCTTAAACTGGAAATACCCAAATGTCCATCGACATAAAAATAGGTAAATAAATTGTGATATTGTCAACTTCCTTACAGAGACCACCAGGAAAACATGTTAATTCAGCAAAGCTTACAGAGTCTCAGTGTAAACAAACCAATGTGAGCTGGCTCTTTGTTGAGTCAGAAACTGCACCAGGTTATACAAAGGAGACTTTACTTGCAACAAATAAGGAGATCACAGGGAATAACTTCCAAAGCTATGACTCCTTGAGCAAAGGTGGGTGGGTTTCTTTTATTTAGGGTTAGGAGGAATGTTTAGATAGAGAAGCCTTGTCTTCGTGAGTAGAGGAGGGCATAAGGTTGCTTGTGTGCCTTTAGGAAACATGCCTATATACACATTGTATGTTATGTAAATGGAGCTGAGGCTCCTCCTTGGGTGAAGATTTAGTATTATGACTAGGTGAAGGTCATCATGGGCCATTCTAGAGGTCACTCCATGGTCCATCTGCACAGGTGCGAGTCAGGGGTTTAGCTCAAAGGAGTCTGGCTGGTTTGGGCCAGCTAAAGTCTTGTTAGGACAGTCGCTATTGCTCAATGGTTTATCTTTCCATTTGCTGGAGTTAAGAGAAAAGCTGTAAACAAGAGTGAAAGAAAAAAAATGTGGGAAAAAGATGGGGGAGTAAAAGCAGGTGGGCATTAAAGGTCAAGTCTTAGGGTCTAGTTGGTCACAGTAGTATCTCTAAAAGGGGACAGTAGGGAAGAGTATTTGTAGGTTTGAGAATTCTTAACTCAGGTTTGTGGCAGGTCTTTCATGGTAGCAAACTCGCTGGGACTGGATGAAGTTCATGACACAATATTTTAGGATTGTTGGTCATAGCACGGCTACAGTCTGGAGATGGATTTTATGAAGAGCGAACTATTGTTCTGATAAGTGAGTTGTTGACCCAGATAAGAAAACTATTTGCTTAGGGGTGCCTGGGTGGCTCAGTTGGTTGGGCGACTGCTTTCAGCTCAGGTCATGATCCCGGAGACCCGGGATCGAGCCCCACATCGGGCTTCCTGCTCCGCGGGAAGCCTGCTTCTCCCTCTCTCAGTCCCTCTGCTTGTGTTCCCTCTCTAGCTCTGTTTCTCTCTGTCAAATAAATAAATAAAATCTTAAAAAAAAAACTATTTGCTTAAAGAATTGGTTTGCAAAGTCATCCTGATGTAAACACTGAAGCATTTGATTGATCTGCCATTGTATCTCCTTTGGCAAGAATTCCCTGGGGATTAAAGGCAGTAATTTGACAAAGATGGTCTCAGCTGTCAGTACCATCAGTTAAATTTATGTTGGTGCAAATAATCTCAGTTCTTAAGACAATGGAATACTCTATAGCAATGGAAATTAATAACTGACAAATGCATCAATATGAATAAATTTTAAAACATAAAGTTTAAAAGATGAATATGATGGTAGAAATCAAAATAGCAGCTAATAGAGGGGAGAGATCGTAACTGAGAGGAGGTATAATGGGATTCTGGGGTGCTGGTGATAGCCTAGTTTCTATGTTGGGTTACTTGAGGGGGTTCACTCTGAAAATCCATCAATTTGTACACTTAGGACTTGTATGCTTTTCTGTTTATGTTACACTTCAATTAAACAAAATGATTACTTAAAAATTAGAGGTGGGCATACTGGGTATTTACCCCAAAGATACAGATGTAGTGAAAAGAAGGGCCATATGTACCCCAGTGTTCATTGCAGCAATGGCCACAATTGCCAAACTGTGGAAAGAGCCAAGGTGCCCTTCAACCGACAAATGGATAAAGAAGATATGGTACATATATACAATGGAATATTACACCTCCATCAGAAAGGACAAATACCCAACTTTTGTAGCAACCCAGACTGGATTGGAAGAGATTATGCTGAGTAAAATAAGCTAAGTAGAGAAAGTCAAGTATCACATGGTTTCACTTATTTGTGGAGCATAAGGAGTAATACAGAGGAGGAGGAAAGGAAATGTGAATTAGGGTAAATCAGGGAGGGAGATGAAACATGAGAGACTTTGGACTCAGAAACAAACTGAGGGTCTTGGAGGGGAGGGGGTGGGGAATGGGCAAGCCTGGTGGTGGGTATTGAGGGCACATATTGCATGCAGCACTGGGTGTGGGGCATAAACAATGAATTTTGGAACACTGAAAAATAAATAAATTAATTAATTTTAAAAATAGAGGTGGGCAAAGAAAAGGCCTAAATTCTGACACCAGTTTATGTCTTAAATGATTGTCATTAAAAATAAATGCAACAACAATATTAAAGAAAATTTGAACAAAAGGAAGTAATTCCTCAAAATCACAAAATCCTGTGATCCTGTTTGCCTCGATTCACCCATGTTCCATTATTCTGTGACTGTCATTTTTCCTCACTCTGTCAGGCATTTATGGATTAGTGCAGAATATTCTTTTACTGCCAGTTTTTTCAAATTATATTGATCAAAACCCTACCTCTTGCAAAAACAAAACAAATGTAAAATATGTTTATGAGATATGGTTGGAAGACATTCTTAGTTGCTTGGAGTGAGTGGTAGAGGTTTACTGATATAAAACAAAAAGACAGCATCTCGCTCAGAATAGAAAACCCCAACTCTTGTTAACATGAGGCACTCCACTTCTGGAGATTTTAGTCTTTTTGCTGTGGATTTTTAGCGACTGCTATCATTAATGAAGAAAAGCACTTAGCTTGTCAGCAGGTTCCCTTAATTCAGCACATTTGCAGCTTTACTGTGAATACAAACACTTTACTGTAATCCATAAATAACCTTGCCTTGTGCATCATCTGTTGTAGAACAAATTCCAAATGACTTGAGGAAAACTCCCAAGTGTTTTAGAAAGAAAGAAGAAACGGGAGAAGAAAAAAAAAGAAAATCAAGGAAAATAGAAGACCAGGGAATCTTTATTACTTGTTTAAATTTGAAGAGACCTTTCATTGTTGTTTATGGAATTGCAGGATGTCCTATGGAACCATTACAATAAAAGACTTTGTTATATTTTATGCATCTGAAAGAGGATTTCAACTACAACCTCCATCTTGACTTCAGTCTGTACTTTCTAAATGGTTAAGATTCTTTCCAGCTCATCTCTTAGCTCGGGCAAAAGATCTGGTGGGCAAAAGATCTGGTGGGCAAAGCATGCGGTGGTGGAACCTAAAACTACCCCCTCGGGGCGCCTGGGTGGCTCAGTTGGTTGGGCGACTGCCTTCGGCTCAGGTCATGATCCTGGAGACCCAGGATCGAGTCCCACATCCGGCTCCTTGCTCAGCAGGAAGCCTGCTTCTCCCTCTCTCACTCCTCTTGCTTGTGTTCCCTCTCTGGCTATGTTTCTCTCCGTCAAATAAATAAAATCTTAAAAAAAAACAAAAAACAAAAAACTACCCCCTCAAGCAATAAGGACTGCTCAGAGCCAATAAGACCCCGCCCATGACAATGATGCATCTGACCTTGCTGCCCACCGACCTTTGTCCCACATTTGCCTCATATAAACCTGGAAGTTGGAGACAGTCTTAACACTAGTCGGCTATCTTCCTGGTGTCATCCTCCCTGAAATTAATTCCTTTCTTGCTTCACTACCACTCATTTCTCTCCCTTTGGATTTTGTTATTGGCCTGTGGCTCTCATCTTAGTCTGTGGGGGACCCTGGGAACCAGGTGCTCTTGTAGCCAGCGCCTGGGCTACATACCCAACTAACTCAATTATTTGCTTTATGTTCTAAAAGGATGGGGGTAACGTATCACAAATCCCTGTCCCCAAAGTAGATACTAATGCAGAAACTGGGTCACAGGACCTAGGGGCGGGGGATGGGGTGCAGAACCAATCAAGGTAGTCCTTGGTTTCACTCAGGATATAAATCAAACGTGAGCTAGAGAAAGTGGAAGAATAGTTTGGGTAGCACGGGTGACAGAGAATAACAAAGAGAATGTTGGGAGACTCAGAAAGGAAAAGAGAATGAGGCTCATCATTGTTTGGGATTAGGGGTTTAAATTGGAAAGGGGTCTAGGGTATGTGCCCCTTCAGTACTCCAGTGTAGGGTCTGATCAAAGGCAAGTGTCAAGTGAACAACTACTAGGTGTTCAAGGTAGGGGTTATTGATGCTGGCATGAGCTGAGATTTGCTCAAAGCTAATGTCCTGTAACATGCTTGGAATCCAGCTCTTCTTAGAACGTTACTAGGTGTCTGGGGCTTAGAACAGAATTCAGAGAATGATTAACTCTCTTGCTTCCCTCTGGAGGTGGGAACATAGCTTTTCTGGCTTATTCAGAGCCAGATATTGAACATGAGTAAATAGGACCTCACAGAAAAACAGCAGAGATGGAGACTTTCTAAAATGGAATTCCCTCAGCTTCCCTAACTCAAAACCATCTAATAAAAAGCAATTATGTATTATTTGGCAAATGAAGAAGGAAAGCGATGTAGGTCAATAGTTCTCTTGGTGAGGTCCAAGGAGTGGCAGCAGCATCCCCTGGATTTGAAATCAAGGTTCTCTGGTCCCATCCCAGACCTATGTTATGAGACACTTTGGGGTTGGGATTCTGGAAGCCTTCCAAGTGTTCCCTAAGACCTCCAGGTGATTCTAATGCTGGCACACTCAAGTTTGAGAACCCTTGATGTAGGATAATGCTGACAGTATATGACTATCAGCCCGGTTGGCAATCCTTCAGAAACACTAAGAGATCCTATGAGAACATCTGTTAGGCACTGAGAACTGTAAGAGTTTGTAAACTTGGGAGCAGCTGGGTGGCTCAGTCCTTAAGCAGCCGACTCTTTTTTTTTTTTTTTACATTATTTTATTTTTTCAGTGTTTCAAGATTCATTGTTTATGCCCCACACCCAGTGCTCCATGCTATTTTTTTTTAAGATTTTATTTATTTGACAGAGAGAAACACTGCCAGAGAGGGAACACAAGCAGGGGGAGTGAGAGAGGGAGAAGCAGACTTCCTGCCGAGCAGGGAGCCTGATGTGGGACTTGATCCTGGGTCTCCGGGATCATGACCTGAGCTGAAGACAGTCACTTAACCAACTGAGCCACCCAGGCGCCCTGCTCCATGCTATTCTTGCCCTCAATACCCACCACCAGGCATGCCCATCCCTCCATTCCCCTCCCTTCCAAGACCCTCAGTTTGTTTCTGAGTCCAAGGTCTCTCATGTTTCATCTCCCTCCCTGATTTACCCTAATTCACATTTCCTTTCCTTCTCCTACTGTCCTCTATATTACTCCTTATGCTCCACAAGTAAGGGAAACCATATATTTGACTTTCTCTGCTTGGCTTATTTCACTCAGCATAATCTCCTCCAATCCGGTCCATGTCGCTACAAAAGTTAGGTATTCATCCTTTCTGATGGAGGCATAATATTCCATTGTATATATGGACTTTATCTTCTTTATCCATTCATCTGTTGAAGAGCACCTTGGCTCTTTCCACAGTTTGGCGATTGTGGCTGTTGCTGCGATGAACATTGGGGTGCATATGGCCCTTCTTTTCACTACATCTGTATCTTTGGGGTAAATACCCAGTAGTGCAATCACAGGGTCATATGGTAGCTCTATTTTTAATTTTTTAAGAAATATCCACACTGTTTTCCAAAACAGCTGCACCAACTTGCATTCCCACCAACAGTGTAAGAGGGTTCCCCTTTCTCCTCAGCAGCAGCTGACTCTTGATTTCAGCTCAGGTCTCAATCACAGGGTTGTGAGTTCAAGCCGCATATTGGGCCCAGCATGGAGCCTACATTAAAAAAAAAAAAAGAAAGAAAAAGAGTTTGTAAATTTTGTGATATGTGGCATTTTACATGTACATTAAAATTGTTTTATTTTAAAGGCATGGTGCTCCAAACAGCAGTTTGTTTGTTTGTTTGTTTCTTTCTTTCTTTCTTTAAAAGATTTTATTTATTTATTTGACAGAGAGAAACATAGCGAGAGAGGGAACACAAGCAAGGGGAGTGAGAGAGGGAGAAGCAGGCTTCCCACCGATCCCGGGTCTCCGGGATCATGTCCTAGCCAAATGCAGTCGCTCAACCAACTGAGCCACCCAGGCGCTCCAAAACAGCAGTTTCTAATACAGCCCAAATGTCCTCAAGTTTCTCTAGTACTGGGATAAAAATAAAGTCACTTGAACATTGACACTGCCATGTCACTGACTTATTTGCAAGGTTTAGGACCAAGGCACTTCCTGCTCAGGGGTGTGGCTAGTTACAGTGAGCCCAAATCAAAGCCTCACAGGGGCCCTTCTCTACCTCTAAGACCTTCCCTCTTTTATGGAAATTGGGTTTGTGCCAGGGTGGGAGAATAAGAAGGGTAGCTTGAGGGGGTTGTGTTTTATTCAGTGGTGGGAGTGGGTTTACAGAGGAATAAAAGATCTATGCCTCAGCATCTAGAGATAAATTCTTTCTGTAGTCCTGGGTGCTATTAAAGACATAATCCACTGGCACCTGTCCACCTACCCTGGCAGCTCTACCCTCCTCCACTAGGGGTCCCTTTCACAGTATCTCACTCCCACCCTCGTTCTCATGGTCCATAGGCCCAAAGTATTGCTTTGGTTGGCTTGGCTTCCTCATGGTTATCTCCTCCTGAACATCTCACCAGTTCACTCAGATTTGCTTCAATGAGTATTTCCAGAGCTTTTCAGTGTGTCTGGAAATCTAGCTATGAGCAAAACATGGAGCCTTCATGGAGCTTCCATGGGGTGTTTGTACCTTCATGGAACTTGCATCTTAATAGAGAAGAAAGACAACGAAGAAATAAACTTCGTCATGTCAGGTAATTATATGCTTTTTTTTTTTTTAAGATTTGTTTATTTATTTTACTGAGAGAGCAAATGAGCATGGGGAGGAGCAGAGGGAGAGGGAGAGAGAGAGAGAGAGAGAGAGAGAGAGAGAGAATCTCAAGCAGACCCCACCCAGTACAAAGCAGGATATAGGGCTCAGTCCAATGATCCCAAGATCACAACCTGAGCCTAAACCAAGAACTGAATGCTCAACAGACTGAGCCATCCAGGCACCCTATGATACACTATCTTTTAAAGTCCCTTGGGATTCTCTTATGTGCATTTGACGCCAGGCCACCTACGCCTTCCATTCACAAGGCTAACCCCAGAATCAGAGTGGGAGTGGACACAGGGGTGAGGGGGAGGGTATGGAGGAGTAGAGAATTGGGATTATTGTTGTATTATACCACACATGCCTAATTTTTTTCCAGCTTGTCAGCTAATACTTCATTCAATGGAATCAGATATCCCATGGCCCACATTAATTTATATCACGTACTTTGGCTTGGCTTAATGTTAGGAAAAAGAAGCCAGCATTTATTTTCTAAACACAACAGCAGCAACAGCAAAGCAAACGCTGCTTTTGATACAACACCGACAGATTAATATATAATTTCTTTATTAATTAAATATTTTAAGCCAACTATTACTTAATGCCTGGAAAGAAAAGAACTAGCACATCAGAGATTCCCTTGAGAAGGCTCCCAGACCACCAGTATTGTTCCTGGGACATACTTGATGAACTCCTGATGAAAGCAGACATATTTTGAAAATTTGAGTGCAGTTTCACACAGATGAACTTTTGTTTTTATGCAGCTGATCCCATCAAATATAAAATCTCTAATCCTAGCAAATACCAAATCTCCTGTTAAGTATTAAGTATTGATGGTTCTATTTAAAATGATGACAAAAGCTGATTTCAGACTGGCCTCATTCTTCAAAGTAATTTCTTAAAAGCATGATAAAATAGAACTCATGTTTATTCACAACTCTTGCATCGTTTTCATATCCATGACATTGGCGAGGCTTTTAGGCTTTTCTCTACTGTCTTTACCTACAGTTTATGCTCTTTTTTTTACTTAAGGTTCATATTCTTGCACTTGATCACTTTGGATTGATCATGACAGTAAAGGTACTTTTGTTTCCATAGTGATACTTAATATCTTACTGATTAGGGAGGAGAACCCTAAGGGATAAAGAGAAAATATGTGTATGTTGATGATGCAGCACAAGAACATTTTGTAACCCTCAGTTGTTCGGTAGTTACTGCACAAATAGCTTTTTCTTTTCTTTGAGAGAGTTCTGAATGTCATCTGGAAGTTTGATATTGTGCTTGATATGTAGGTCCTTTACCTGATTTTGTGGGTGACTTCCCCTCCACCCCAGCTTTACTGAGATATAAATGACATATAACATTGTGCAAGTTTGAGGTGTCCAATGTCTTGATTTAACACACATATATATTGCAAACCGATAACCACCATAGCATCAACTAGTTTGGGTTTTTGTTTTGTTTTGTTTTTGTTTGAGGAGAATATTTAAGATCTACTCTTTTAGCAACTTTTGGGTAAAAAATACAGTCTTATTAACTGTAATCACTATGCTGTGCTTTAGATCTTCAAAAATTATTCACCTTCTAACTGGAAGTTTATAATCTTTGACAAATATCTTCCCATTTCTCCTATGCCCTCAATCTCTGGTAACTGGCATTCTAGTCTCTATTTCTACACATTTGGCTTTTTTAGATTCTGCATATACTTGATATACAGTATTTGTCTTTCTTTGCTTGACTTACTACACTTGAGGACTTAGCATGATGTTCTCGAGATCCATCCACGTTGTCACAAACAGCAAGATGTCCTTCTTTCTCAGAGCTCAGTAAGTTTCTATTCTACAATATACCACCTCTTCTTTATCCATTCACCCACTGACAGACACTTAGGTTGTTTCCATATTTTGGCTATTGTAAAAATGCTGCAAATGAACATTGCGGGGTACAGATATATTTTTGAGATAGTAATTTCATTTACTTTGGATATATATCCAGAAGTGGAATTGCTGAATCATATGGTATTTCCATTTTTAGTTTTTTGAGGACTCTCCATATTGTTTTCCATAGTGCTGCACCAATTTATATTGCCACCAACAGTGCACAAGCATTCCCTTTTGTCCACATCGTGGTCAACACTTATCTCTTGTCTTTTTTCATGATAGCTATTCTAACAGGTGTGAGGTGATCTCATTGTGATTTTTATCTGTGTTGTCTCAAGGATGAGTGATAATTAGCACCTTTTCATGTCATAAGCAGCTTTTTAGTTAAAATTTAACTTGTTTTGTCAGAAGATCATCTAGTAATACCAGATGCTGATGAACTTCTAGAAATTAAACCTCAAGTTACATATAAAGTTAATTTGGCTTGAATGAATGATTTTTAAGTTCAAAATGTATTTGCCCAAACTTTACACAAATTCATGCCCAAATCTGGGCAACTCCTATTTCGTTTGTTTTATTTTTTTAATTATCATTTTTAAAATTATTATTTTTTAAAGTAGGTTCCAGGCCCAGTGTGGGGCCCAACATGGGGCTTGAACTAGGACAATGAGATGCAGACCGGGGCTGCAATCAAGGGTCAAACCCTTAACAAACTGAACCACCCAGGCGCCCCTATTTTGTTTGTTTTAATGCAACTGGTATACCAACAAACTTTAACATCAGGAAAGTATGTACAAACCAGCAACCCTATCTATTCTTCTCACAACCATAGCTACACGTACACCTTGCATCTTAGAATGTTAAGACACTAATAGAATGACGGTGTATTAACTGTACATTTGAATCACTGCGCCTCTAAAATCCGGGCAGGAGGATACCAGATCCCAGCCTTCTTTCCCACCTCAGAATGCTTACTTACCCTTTCCACTCAATAGATATTTACTTCTAGATGTTGTCTCCTTTTATTTCTACAAAACACAGACACACGTAACTAGAACCCTAGGAGGCTGAAAACAAAAGGTAAAAAAGGAAGGAACTAAAAACGCTTCTTGCAAACTCAAACAGGTGAGTCCGTGGGCGGCGCCAGGACCTGATAGGTGGAGGAGCCGCCCTTGGCCTGGGTCCCGCAGCGCACGCGCCCCTGCGTTTTCAGCCTCCGGGCTGTAGGGGCCGCTGTGGCGCTGAGCCTGCTGGCTGCTCTGGCCGGCTCTGTCCGGCAGGAGGAGACGAAGCAGAGCTGAGAGGACGCGCAGGGGAGGTGACCTCGCAGCGGTGAGCGGCAGTGGGTGTTGGGTGACGACGGGGGAACAGGGTGACTTCTCACACACACACTCTCTTGTCTCTGGCCTTGGCGGGACAGCAGTCCTATGGGCCGTGCCCCCAGGTGCGTCGGGCCTGACGGCGTTCTCACGAGCACCCGGAACCGTTGCCCCTCGCTGGACGCCCTCAACCGTCTTTGGGATCCCTGACCTCACAGGGCCCATTTTCCTCCCCTCATGTGCCAAGATCCCGGCACTGGTCGTTGACACCCGCCACCCCAGGTACCCTCCCACTTCCTGGACACTTTTTTTGGTGTCCCAGATCACCAAACTCCTGTTTAGAGGGAAGAGGTGTTGTAATTGTTTTCACATGAAGCGCCTCTTTGCTGCAGTCACATGTTCCCCTTACAGTTCCCCAGCACAGCGTCTGGAACTTAATTGAGTGTAGTTTCTTTTTCTGGAGGCTTCAAATGCATCTGTCTTTGAATAATAGCCAGCTGTAGTGTAGGGACCACAATGTGAGGAGGGGAGAACAGAGTAATACTTTACAGCCCTCAGATTGTAACAGCCCTTGTGAAACCTTTCTCCCTTACTCAGGTACCGTAAATTCAAGATGGAAAGACAATTTTTTAAACTTTTTTTTTTTTACATTAAAGCAACAAATACAGAATCCATCTAAAAAACTTAAGTGATTACGATTTTATGTTTCATAATTCTGGTGACAACTTGTAAATGCAGTGCCTTACTGATTTTGGAGTACAGTGGGCATAAAGTGGTAGATTAGGGGTGGGTTGGAAATTGAGAGAGCTGGATTATCTCACTCCCATTGGCAAAGGCAGTCTCTTTGGGTCTAGGTTTCTCTGTTTAAAAAAGGGAATTGGACTAGGTGGTAAGCATGACCATAACGGTCATTTATTGAACATCTGTTACATCCTTTAAAAGGTGTTATCTCACTTAATCCACACAGCTGTTCTATACAATAGATAACATTACCCCTTTAGGTGGAAACTGAGGCCTGCAGAGGTTGTCACCTATTCCAAGACCTCCAGTTTATATGTAATAAAGTTGGAAGGAATTTGAGGCTATGCTGAATCCCATCAAGACATAAAACCCTCTGATTCTACCCCAAACTTGTTTATTATAATTTAAATTCTTTTTAAAGTGCTCTGTCCCAGACTTCAAATGATTTTCTTTTTTTTCCGAATGATTTTCTTAAATATTAAGATAGTGTGGTATGTGAAACTAAAATATCAAGTGTATTTTATATCTTACTAAAATATTTTGTCCATTTTAGAGTTCCCCAAGACTTAAGAAAAAAGCTTAGATTATTGCTAAGGTTCCTTCTCACTAACATTCTATAATTCTGATAATTTTGTTTTGACATCTTCTGTTGAGATGCTGATTTCAAAAATGACTATCTGAAGATTATTTTTTTATTAAAGTAACTCATAGTCTTTTTATCTCGGTCTTATTTCCATGTACCACATCATATAGTCATACCAATGAATTGTCTAATATCAGTTGCCACGTACACTCTGTATCATCTGCCTGAGCAAGAATTTTAGGAAAGGAGGGAAAATCATCAAAAAATGACCAGTTCTGGCTGTGTGGGATTATGTTGTACAACCTCACACATTATGCATTAATTCTAGGAGGGCATCATTCTCACTCACACTTTGAGGTGTGAATGACCCTATGAAGCTGTGTAAGATGGCATTTTTTCTCTCTGCTGCTTTCTTTTCCAATCACATATTTCCTTCACAAGAGGGTGGACAGAAGAAAAAGGTGAACTTTTTTTCCGGGGAAGGACATATGAAATAAATGTAGCTAAAGTTAGATCATTTTTTATTTATAGGTAAGTATGAAAAACCTTACTCTATTTTTAAAGAGTGTATAAATGACAGTTTCACATCATTTGTCAGTAAGGGAACAAGAAATGAATGATGGAAAAAATGAAGAAGAAATATAAGTAGGAGTTCCTGGATAGATTGTACCAGCCAGGGATGGCCCCTTGGATACCTGATTTATTGAGTATTTTGCCAGTGGGCCACCACACAGGCTAATCGTCAGATTGCTTCACCAGGAGCAGTGCAATGCAGTGCAATGCCCAGTCCCTGCCAAACTCTGTGTGTGTGTTTTGTTTGATTCCCTTTTTAACACAATAAATGAGATTTTTTTTCCCTAGCTTAAAAATAAACTTATCTTGAAAGCGAGTGTAAGTAGAGATTGGTCAATATCGTACGCAAATAAGTAAGTGCTGGTTACTTGCAGTGGTAAGCAAAAGAGGGGAGAAGTTGGACAAGTAATGGGAGGACAGGAAGTGCTAAAGGAAGTGTGCTAGATGTTAAATAGATGTTTTTATCTTAGGTACAGTTCATTTGAGTGGTGATGTCAGCTTATTGCTGTGCTTTGAATTTTTGATTAGTTCTGCAGCTTTTGAAAATGGAATTTGTATTAGCTGTGCACTTGGAAGTAGCTAGTCAGCTTTCCTTCTAGATTAAAAGTTTACTTTTAATGTAGATATTTGTTTTCCCCAAAAGTTTTGACAGTGAACACATCTGTGAACAAACAACTAAGGTTTTGCACTCTTTATACTGTACTTATCCAACCAACACAAGTTGGAACTTCTGCTGCAGCCATGTATCTATCGCTTTGTGGGCCAGGCATGTGAAGAGGTTCAGAACTTTCTACTCTATGAAGAGATATTGTGTTGTATTGTTTCTTATAGTTATATATAACAGATTTTCGGCTTCTAAGGCCCTTTTTGTACTCAGTAATCTATTTTTTTTTTAATTTAAAGTATAGAATGTTGTTAAGATTTCTTTGTTCGATAGGTTGTATAAACAAATTCATGCAATTTTTGGGAGAACTACTATAACATCTTCAATAATTGTGGCTCATAAATAAAAAAGCAGCAATAGGGGTGTGTAGGTGGCTCAGTCAGTTGAATGTTCAGCTCTTGATTTCAGCTCAGGTCATGATCTCAGGGTCGTGGGACCGAACCCCAAGTCAGGCTCCACACTCAGTGCAGTCTGCTTGTGCTTCTCCCTCTGATCCTCCTCCTACCCTCTCTCTCTCTTCCTCTCTCAAATAAATAGTAAAATCTTAAAAAGATCTTTAAAAGGCAATAAAATTGAGCTGTCTTATACCATATCTGGTAAAAGACTGATACGTAATGGAAAATGTTACTTACATACTTTGCAGAGAGTGTCACAAATGATGGAAATTGTGGTATGTGAAGTCTTAAAATATAGCGTGGTAGGTAATCCCTTAATTTGTAAATGTCCCTTTAATAAACATTTCTGGTGGCTTCCACTTCAGGTATTCTTTGCCATTTCCAATAAAAAGTTTAACATAAATAGTATATTATTAAGGTGAATATGGATGTCTGGAGATTGCAGTATAATAAATCCTGCCTTGGTTATTTACTTGTTCATTCGCTATAAAGAAAACACAGGGTCTGCTAAGGAAAAGAGGAGACCAAGGAATCTTGCAAATAAAATTAAGTCATTACAGGGGTGCCCAGGTGGCTCAGTCCATTCAACATTTGACTCTTGATCTCAGGGTCATGAGTTCAAGCCCCGCGTTGGGCTCCCCACAGTGGGGATTGGGCTCCTTGCATTGGCCTCCCTTCTTGTGTGAGCCTACTTAGAAAAAAAAAAATTAAGTCATCACAATTCATGTTAGAACATTATTAATCCATAGTTTTTTTTTTTATTAATCCATAGTTTTTACAGACATTTCATATAGGTTGAATTTCAGCATTGATGACCACTGCATCACTTTGGTTTGATATGATTTTTAATTTTTTTTGCATCCCTTTGATTTTAAAATAGTGAACTCTCTCTTTCGTTTTTGGATTTGAGGTAAAGATTGAGTTAACCATCCTCAGTTCTTGGCACATTTTTATCAGCACAGAATGTAAGTGATTAACTGTGGTGTAGGGACCCTTCTGTGCTTTACAGTATGTGCCCTTTGTACCCACCTTCCCTGTTAACTTGTTTTTCTTCCCAGTAAACAATTTGAAACCATAGTCTAATGGATATCTTTGTTTTACTTACATGCAGCAGTTTCTCAGTAATTGAAGGAAAATGCCACTTTGTCAGTTTATGGTTAGAATGAATAACCTTTGTGTATTTGCTTTTTCAGGCCTTCCTAGTATTTTTATCTAATGCCCCAGTTTTAATTAGCAGTAAACTCAGGCTGTGATTTAAACCTACATGGCTATTATGTTAGCTGTTTCCTGCCTCACACTTAATGGGCATAGCTGATTTATACTCTATAATACTGCTTCCACTTAAGTGATTGCTTCTTTCTGAATTTTCTTTCCCCATGTTACAGTCAATCATGTTACTAACTTCAGTAGAAACATCACTGGAGCTTAACTTAGGCATCTGATGACCGGCATTTGTTACTTAAATTCCAAATGCATTAGTAGTACATCCCATCTACCCTGCTGTTGTGGCTGAGAGAGAAAGATGAAATGCCAGCAGTTTTCATAGAAGGAAATGAAGGCAATTGGAGTAGGTTGTTGCCACAAGAAAGGAGTAGCAGCAGTGGGATTTACCATCCCTCTCCTTATATTGTTGACATTAGTGAAAGATTAGGCCATAAATGAAGAGGAAGTTAAAGGGATTCTGGGCCTAAAGCAAAAGCAAATTCCAGGTCCCTATTAAAGCTGTTCTCATATGGTATCAAGAAGTTAGCTCAGGGGGCTCCTGAGTGGCTCAGGTGTTGGGCGTCTGCCTTCAGCTCAGGTCATGATTCCAGGGTCCTGGGATCAAGCCCCGCATTGGGCTCCCTACTCCACGGGAAGCCTGCTTTCTCTCTCCCACTCCCCCTGCTTGTATTCCCTCTCTCACTGTGTCTGTCTCTGTCCAAAAAAAAAAAAAAAAGTTTAGGATAGGGCACCTTGCTGGCTCAGGCAGAACAGCAGGCAGCTCTTGATCTTGGAGTTGTAAGTTTGAGCCCCATGTTGGGTGTAGAGATTACTTAAATAAGCTTAAAAAATTTTTTTTAAGTTAGTATAGGACACAGGGACATAGGTGGACCTCTTGGTCAGCAGAAAGCAGTGAATTTTTTTATTTATTTATTTTTTTTGCCAACCTTGGGCATGAAGAGTTTTAAGCAAGTGTATTCTGGCTGAACAAATTTTAGTCATGTTATGAAATTGTTTCATGAGTTGTCTGTAATGAAAATAAAACCCAGTGGAGAAAATGAGTAACTTGGACATGGGAGAAATTTTAAAAAAACAGTTGCTAGTTACAGTTCGAATGATGTTTGAAATGCTGATGAATTGTGTTTTATGAGTTGCTACCTCATATACTTCATGGCCAAGGTGGACTTTGCAGAAGAAGTAAACAAAGATTGATGACTGCTCTATTCTGCTATAATGCATCTTGAATGGAAAGGGTGAGACTACTTGTCATTGGCAAGTCAGTAATGCTCATTTGCTCCCCTGTGATTACAAAGCCAGTACACATACCTGAACGATGAGGGGTTTATTTAATGAATGTCCAGGAAATGTTGGCAAGAGAATGGAAGGAGCAAAATGCCATATCCTCCTGCTGGTAGACAGTTGCTCTGCCTACAACACACTCCTATGCTTGGATCGTGCAAGTGTTGAGTTTTTCCCATTGAACTGCATGAAGCCTTTCTAAAGCTATCAGATGGGGGTATAATTTTCACAGTGAAAGTGCACTGCTAAAACAACTCTTTCTAAATTTGGATGGTGACAAGAAAACAGAAAATAGAATGAAGCTAGCTCTTGGTATGATTGCTGGGATCTGGTGGTCTGTAGAGCCATCCACATAGTGAAATTTTGGCAGAAAGCAAGCACGATTTCCTGTGGAATCCCCTGAGGTCAACCTGGCAAACCAAGCATGCTATTTGGAATAGTCTGGTACTTAACTGCTAAGTCTCTTAGTCTCCCAAACCAGTTTGATTTCAAAGACTTTGCGGCTAGAGATAGTAGATGCACTGTTTTCCAAGAGTTAGCAAATCCAAAAATTGCTATAGGAGTGCTAACTAATGTCAGAATGGAGCCAGAAAGTGATAATGATGATAATAATGATGACAGTGACAACCACAACATCCGGTGGATCAGGGAACAGGGAACAGGGAACATTTCAGAAGCCCTGGCAAGTATAGGGAGCATTGAGAATTCTTTCCCTTCAGGTAAGTGTTTCTGACAAGGTATTTATCCAACTAAGTGGTATAGATGAAGTAACCACTTCAACAAAAACAGTTTTGAAAAAAAAAAAAAAACAACTCCTGGGGCGCCTGTTGGCCCAGTTGGTTAAGTGTCTGCCTTTGGCTTAGGTCATCATCTCAGGGTCCTGGGATCAAGAGCCCCTTGTCTGGCTCCCTGCTTCTCCCTCTCTCCCTGCCTCTCCCCTACCACTTATGCTCTCAATCTCTCTCTCTCAAATAAATAAACCCTTTAAAAAAAAAAAAGAAAGAAAATAGTTTTTTAAAAAAAGAAAAACTGAACTCCTAATTTTCTCCATAATTAATAAAGGTGCAACGATACTGCTTTTATAAAGGTTGTAAAATGGAAGACTTGAAGAATCCTTGTATGAACAAAGCCCCAATGAGTGTTTAAATGTGAATGTTTGACTCCTGTTTCATAACATTTACTCTATGGTAGGGTTACAGCATTTCCCCCAGAGAATTTGTTGTCATTAATTTCTGCCCTCAGAAGGTCTCTTTGCCTATCTTTTCCCTTCCAACCCTCCCCCACCCCTCACTAGCATTAGGTGGCAGGAATGATAAGAATAAGCTTTTGCCTAATAGTACATAGAAGAGAATATTCAAAAAATGTTGACACTCCAGCTGGGAGAACTGGAAGCAAAAAGACACACACAGTTAGATTAATGAAGAGGAAAAAAGGATATTCAGACTGAGAAGATAGCAAAGCAGCCCTTCCCAGAGAGTCACTGACATGCAACGAAGAGTGAAACTGACTGCTTGGCCATCCTGCTTGGTACTCACGTTTGGGTAGGCCAACCAACACTGAGAAGCACAGGCTGGGCTGGGGGCGGGGGGAAGCTGTGGGAGAAACTGAGGAATGCTAATGGCCTTTCGGCTGTTGGAAGCTGAGGAATAGTGAAAATAGGAGGAAATAAAGAAGGTTATGGATTACCCCCTGGCCCCTCCTTGCCTTAGTACCCCTTTCATATAACAAGGTACAGTGTGACTCAGACCAAGGCTTCTGTGAAAATAAGAAAACAGCCCACTTCATTGGTTTGTTCTAAGAGATGAAAAATAAAATAACTTTTACCAAACAAAATTCAAAGCACCATTTACAAAGTACATATTACACGAAGTAATAAAATAATTGGCAGTCACCTTGGTATATATCTGGACTGGAATTCAAAAAAATGAATGAGTACAGAATGATTTTTAAAGAACATTATTAAAAAAAAACATAGTCATGAAGAAAAAAGTCTCTTATCTTATTTTTAGGTAATAAATCATCATTAGTCAAGAAGATGTCTTCAGCACCTCAGTCTCCTGGCTTTGAAAAGGAACCACCCAAAGAGAAAGACTTTCGAAACCCAGGGCTCAGAGGGGTCCGCACAACAACCTTATTTCGAGCTGTGAATCCAGAGCTCTTCATTAAACCTGTAAGAAATATATCCAGGATAAGACTTTATGGTCAGTTTAACTAGGCTATCAGAAACAGGTTTTTATTTTCTTATAACATTTAATTGTATCGTGAAAATTTTGTGTTGACTAATAAGACCTCTGAATAAAAGCAGGTGGAAGGAAAATTTTATATGCTGTTTCTCTAAATACACCTATAAAACTAATTATTTTGAGAACTTTAACAGAATATATTTGCAGTTTAATAGATCAGCTTCTCAAATTCCTATTTAAAATTTTTTTTATGGTTGTACTAATTTGAAGGAAATATTTGTTTGAATCAGGTATTAAAAATAAGATCTTCCATTGAAACAAAACAAAAATGAATATCTAATTATTCTTATAGACTACAATTCCAGCTTTTATTATAATATTTTTACTTAAGGGATATTGTAGATACTATGAAAAGCTTAAAACATACATTGTAAGGGGGTTAACTAATCATTTATATTTGACCAATTTTGTTTTTAAATAAATAGAAATTTATTTTAAAATAAATGTAAATGAAATCAAATATACAATATATTTAAATATATTGAATTTGGTTAGAATATTAATAACAGTTTTCAGTGTTAACTGTTTTAAATAGGTCAATTTAACAATCAAAACATTAAGTTGAGGTAGAATGTTTTAAAACCTTTGAACAAATGTGTTGTTTTAATTGCCAAGTGTATTTTAAGATTTGTAGATTTAAACTCCTATGAGCTTGTGGCCCTTCTTATGTGTCCATCCAAGTGAAAGTTTGACCTTTATTCTTTTGATGATTAAGATTTGAAATAGTAATACAACAAATGTGACAGAAGCAGAAAATACTGATTGAAACTTATATCACTACTGTGCACTCACACTGACCCCAAGAAAGGTTAATTTGTTGAGTGTGAACACATAAAGAGGAACATGTGAGTTATACTATAGACAAGACAAAACATTTCTGTGGAGTTGTGAACATCTTTTCCTATTTTTTTTTTCTCCAATTTCAAAGTTACATCACTTTGTTTCTTACGGTCTTGGATTTTTCAGCAGTTAATAAGGTTATTATAACAGCATAGTATTTGCCCCAATCACTAAATTTCTTGAGGTTATAGAATAGGTTCCCAGAGAAGAGTATATACCTTGTCATTTTTGCTGCACTGAATATATGACGTGAAAAATGAAAGGCTTTTTGCTAGTTATCCATCAACTCAGGCAAGAAGAATAGCATATATACTTCATTCCTCACTTCCTAGTAAGATTAAATATTTGAAGGTTTGCCAGTGGGAACTTGGGTTTAGGCACATTAAGCAACTTCTTCATGCCACCCAGATAACAGTGAAAACTCTGAGCACCAGATCCATTTCCGTGCCTCAATTCCCTGGCCTCTCCCAACTATCACCATCCGGAAGGTGGAGGCCTGAGATCCAGGCTGTACACAAGAGAAAGATTGGAGAGCAGAAACAAGTCTTTTCTAATCTCTGAATTATCAGGAGCTGAATTAATTGAATAAGGAACTGGGTAAATTGTTACAATGGAAAATATCATAGGAATTCTAGTGTGGTAATAAAGACTTGGTAGGTCAAGAGGAAAATGCAACAGATTTGGGTCTCCTCAAATTATTAGTCTTAATGAGGATTTATCATTTTTTTTTCCTTTGGCAGAACAAACCTGTAATGGCTTTTGGATTGATAACCCTTTCACTTTGTGTGGCGTATATTGGTTATCTACATGCAACACAAGAGAATACAAAGGAACTCTATGAAGCTGTTGATAGTGAGGGAAACAGTTACATGAGGAGGAGAACATCTAAATGGAATTAATAGTGCTGGATACTACAGATGGAGCTTCGCAGAGGGCTCTGAAATTTTTGAAGGAAAGACTTTGTGAGTGCATAGTATCAGCTTCTTGTTCTGGAACATACTGATGGGGAAAGAAGGTAGCAGTTGCAGCCAGGCCGTGAGGCTGCAGTTCATACCTCATTCTTTCTCCACAGAGGGAGCTTGTCAATATTGTTCTTTTATTAAGTCCTCATATCAAAGTGCCCAGAGAATGGAAGTTGTGTTGTTAATTATTAAGTTCTATATAATAAAAGTACCCAGTGCTGTCACATTTGCAGGATATTTTTTTAATATCTTAAGGTGAACTGTACATTTGCATCTGCTGTGAGGATTTTGTTTTGCTATTTGCAAAGGCAATGATCATTTTCTTCCTGGCACAGAACCTGTATTTATGAAAAAAAAGAAAAGTTGCAAATTATTATAAAGCCTGTAGTCAACGTTCAAGACAGATAATTTTTACAGAGTAACAGATGGCTCATATATTTTGGCATTCCATTTCAGCTATTTTTGGTCCAGAATTTTACTTCCTTTGAAAAGGTAGTCCCACGCAACTACTAACAAGAGTAAATGAGAGAATAATCTGGTGAAATTGGAGTTTTTCTTTGAGAAAGAAAGTATATTATACTGAGGTATGTTTTTATTTGATCACAACCAAATGGTATCTATTTTAGTTTTTGAGAATCAATGTTACAGTGATACTATAAACATAAGACTAAATTTTCTTATGGTTATTTTAAAACTAAAACTATTCAACAGATAAGAAAAGGTCTTCTTGGGGCGCCTGGGTGGCTCAGTTGGTTGAGCGACTGCCTTCGGCTCAGGCCATGATCCTGGAGACCTTGGATCGAGTCCCACGTCGGGCTCCCTGCTCAGTGGGAAGCCTGCTTCTCCCTCTCTCACTCCCCCTGCTTGTGTTCCCTCTCTGGCTATGTTTCTCTCTGTCAAATAAATAAATTTAAAAAAAAAAAAAAAAAAGGTCTTCTTACTCTCCTGGGTTTACCTTAATAATTTAGATTTTTCTGACAAGGGTTTTGGATGTGTTTCATTTCTAGATTTTTACCCTGTTTTCCAGATCCCTATAACTGGGGCTCAGTAATAAATCTCACCTATGAAATTTTCTTTCATTTATTATTATCCAAGTAGCAATCACTGCATTGACAGAGTTTATCATCATATTATGAACTTTTAATTTCCAGTACTTTATTGTGTTTTGTAAGATATGTGAAATGCAGTTATGTCTCGTTTGTAGATATTAAAGAGCTTAACCAATTGAGTTATCTGTATGCAACTAAATCAAATCTTTATTCCTGAGCCCTAAATATTTCTTTGCTATGTCTCTCTATATAGACACTTCATCAGTTTAAAATACACTTAAGTGGTATAAAATGATTTCTTATTTAAAGTATTATCTTTTGCTTTTGGTTTCCTGTGTACTTTGGGTGTTAAGCTAGAATTCCTCTATTTTCAACTTAACGTATTTAATGTCACGCTGTCATCTTTTAGAATTCTTCTATTATTCAACAAAATAAGTTGATATTTAGCAGGGAGATAGTAGTTAGGTGAACTATCAAGAGACCATCGCAGCACAGAAGTGCAGTGGGAAATGCACAGAGCAGCCTTAAGCCATGTAACATCTATGTATGTGAATGCATACATATTCACATGTGTCATTTCTGCTATATAGACTTTTATCAGCTCTTCTTATCTCAAAGTTGCTTGGCTTTCAGGGGTGTCTGTTTGGCATGAGAAGAATATGTGTTAAAATCTAGCTTCTGCCCTGACCAGCTTTGTGCCTTAGACAGCACACTTAGTTTCACAGTCTGTTTCCTTATAAGGATGTTAGGGATCCTGTATTAAATAGGATGGTGTCATTGTTTTTCGTTATTGGGAAATAATTATAAGAAAATTTGATTTTATGTTTATAATATCACTGTAACATTGATTTACAAAAACTAATATATATAACTCTTGGTTGTAATCAAATAAAAATATCATACCTTGTATAATATACTTTTTTTTTCCCAAGGAAAAATTCCAGTTGCATTGGGTTATTCTCTCATAGGTAATCCCTATCTTGTAGGTTGGATATGAGGCTATAATGAAATACTTATTGACGCTTATGCAGTGGATTCAGCAAGGTGCACAGCTTTGAAAAATAATGGGAGGGAACAGTCACATTGACTTTTAGGAACAAATAACCTAACTGTGATACTTCCTACAGGGTGGTTACAAGTTACCGCACAGGCTGTGTGTATGTAGAATGTCAAAGCCTCTCTGGCTGTGTATTGATGTTCTCATTCATTCTCTAAGAGAAAATGCCAATTTGACAAAGTCAGTTTGTCTACGGGAGTGTTCTGGGTGTGAGATGTACAGCATTTGGGAGTCAGCGTTCAAGTTGTTAAAGGAATCTGTTTTCCATGTAGGACTCTGGTTGAGATTGGGCAAACTCAGTAACATAATAGGTTAGGTCTGGAAGCAAGTCTTGGTAACGGTAAGTAAACTATTAATAAGCGGTAAGTGGCCCTTTTACTCAGGGAAGTAGTCTGTTCTGATAGAAGAGCTATTTGCCCGGAGGAGCAGGCTGCTCAGTTGATAAATTGGTTTTTAAGAATTTTAAATAGAGAAGTTATTTATTGGTTTGTAGCCTTATCCTCCATAGGGTGACCAATCTTTCCTAGTTTTTCAGGCATGGAGGTAGTTCTTGGGATGCAGGACTTTCCATTTTAAAACAAGGAGAACAAATAACTATGTGATTTTAAAAATCAAGCTTACTAATTTTAAGTGCTAAAGGAAAGTAATTTTTCCATTAAGATACTGTGATGTTTCCCGATTTTATTGCCATGACACCAAAACATCACATTTATAAATAACCTGAAAAAAAATTAAGTTCTCTCCTTTGCTGGCCTAAAAGAAGCCAGCTCTTTAAAAGATTTTATTTATTTGACAGAGAGAAACACAGCCAGAGAGGGAGCACAAGCAGGGGGAGTGAGAGAGGGAGAAGCAGGCCTCCCGCCGAGCAGGGAGCCCGATGTGGGACTCGATCCCAGGTCTCCAGGATCATGACCTGAGCCGAAGGCAGTCGCCCAACCAACTGAGCCACCCAGGCGCCCCAAGAAGCCAGCTCTTTAAATAAGCCATTTAAAAGAAAGTATGGAAAGAAAGAAAGGTAAGAAGGAGGGAGGGAATGAAAGGGAGAAAAGAAAAGGACAGAGAAAAGAAAGTATGGTTGGCTGGTGAGTCCTCTGTCCTCACGCATCCTCAAAGATGTTCAGATCCTAATTCCTAGAACCTGTGAATATGTTACCTTATATGGCAGAAGGGGCTTTGCAGATATGATCAAGTTAGGGATTTTAGATGAGGAAGTTATCCTTTATTATCCATATGGGCCTGATACAGTCACAGAGATCCTTATCCTTGTAAGAAGGAGGCTGAAGATCAGAGGAAGAAGCAATGTCACAATGCACATGGGTAGAACAGGCTACATGATGTGAGACAATGAGCAAAGGCCTCTAGCGGGTGAAAAAGCAAGGAAAGACTCTCTCCTAAATCCTCCAGAAGGAACCAGCCCTGATAACACCTTAATTTTAGCCTCGTAAGACTCACTTTGGATTTCTGACCTTGAGAATTGCAAGATAATAAATTTGTGTTGTTTTAAATCCCTAAATGTGTGGTTATTTGTTACAACAGCAAAAGGGAACTCGTACAGAGAATATCTGGGGAATGAATGGCTATACCATGCTCCTTTGGTCATTATTTCTAGTTGCTTTTATGAGCAAAGCTTGTCTTACCTAGCAACAGTTGCTAAGTAAGTTAACAATTTAATGCTGGAGTCTGGAAGAGAGTCACTGCTTAAATCTTTCCCAAGGATAAGTGCCTATACCTTATAAGGCAAAGGCTTTCAGTACCATTCTTTGCCATTAGGCACATAACCACTACTTAATCATGGCAAATCGTTTTATTCTTACCAGCCTCTAACATTGTTCTAAAACTTTGAACCTCTTCCAGCTTTCTTAAACTCCTAGCTTTTCTTAAAATTTTTTTCATATAAGAGTACTTTAACTGCACATAATAAAAGACATCTAAAATTTAATTATGATCAGAAATCCGAATTACACAAGCTTTGTTTGCTGTGCTGTTTGTAATAAAATAATTCCACCAGCCCCTTTTGGGGAAACCTTCAAACGGATCCATGAATACAAGCCATTTAAGACCCGCTTTTACACTCACAAAGATATACTGGGTAAGTGAATGCTCTTTTCCTTTGTTCTAATATTTGATAGCGTTATGTGTCATTCTTCCTGCTGTATAGACTTTTATCAGCTCTTCTAATCAAAAGTTGCTTGTCTTGCAGGGGTTTCTGTTTGGCATAAGAAGAATATGGGTTGAAATCTAGCTTTTCCACTGACCAGTTGTGTACCTTAGACACACTTACACTTAGCCTCTCAATCTATTTCCTTATAGGGATATTAGGGATCCTATATTGAATAGGGATGTTAGTCCCTGTTTACAGGTTGGTTATGAGGCTTTGATGAAATATTTGTTGACACATAATAGTAAATGGGAGTTCTTTTTACCCTTGCCGATACTTAGGCACCTTCCTTATACATAGGAGAGGAAATACCTCTAAGTAACACTTTAATAGGTGGGTGACACCATAACCTTTACCTAGTAGCTGCTGACATAAACATAGATAATGTGGAGATAACCTGAGACTGTTTACTGGTAAGCAAATCAGATTGTCATCACAGGTTTGCTTCTCTCCTTATTCCCATTAGAGTTTGCAGTTTGACTGTGAGCCTTAAAATGTTTTCTAAGGACTCTCAAAATATTTCTCTGATCCTCTCTTCCTGTAACCTGGTAGACTAGTGATTTCATTTCACTCCTGAGCTTTGAAAATATGAGAAGCTAAAGAATGGAGAATCTTTCGAAAATACTACAGTGTAAGGAAGATCAAATTGGAATTGTCCTCTACAAATGTCAGCACCAAAACCAATTTTAACTTTCAGTACATGTTTAGTATGACTTCTTAATTATAATGTGTAAAATGATTTAACTTTTTATGCTGAGGTTAGTGGATATCCATTCTTAGAGGTATGTTTAGTGATTGGTTCCTTATGCCTTCTGAGATTCTGAATCCAAATATTAAGTAGATAAATTAAATCTAACTAGGTAGAAATTAATATTTTATTTTCAGTAACCTGTATTTGTGATTGACTATTTTAAGTCAAAAGAGCCAAATTCTCTGTTTTTTTGTAAGTAAATTCAGGAGCATGTAGAAGTGTCTGTATAAATGTTAAATATTGCATAAGGCAGTAGTCCTTAACGCTAGCAGTGCACACACCTTGTGTGTGTGTGTGTGTGTGTGTGTGTGTATGTGTGTTAAATATGCTCCACACCCAACGTGGAGCCCAACATGGGGCTTGAACTCACAACCCTGAGATCAAGAGTCAGATGCTTAACCCACTGAGCCACCCAGTGGCCCCAGCTCACACAGCTTTTAAAAACATTTATTTATACTACAGATACCTAAGTACAGAGTCATAGGACTTAATTTAACACAGACCCACTAAATTAGAATCTTCAGAATCAGGCTTCAGCATGTGTTGGTTTTAATTTTTTATATTTGTTTTATATTTTAATAACTTTTTATTTGGAAATTGAGGCTCACAAATTTTAAAAGCAGAACAGAGTTTCCTTGTACTCCTCTAGTTTCTCTCATTGATTTCTTACATGATGTGAGTATATTGTCAAAAGGAGGAAACTAGTATTGCAACAATACTGTTAACTCAGGTGCAGACCTTACATTCATTTTTTTCTTGGTATAGTTTATGAAATTTATCACGTGTGTAGGCTTATCTAACCATCGCCATAATCAGGACAGAGAACTGTTCTCTCACCACAAAGGAACTCCCTTGTGTTACCCCTTAACACACCCTACCCTGAAACCCTGGCAACCACTAATCTGTTCTCCATCACTATAATCTTATCATTTTGAGAACGTTATATAAATAGAATCATATAGTATATAACTCTTTCACTCAGCATAATGCCCTTGAGATCCATCCAAGTTTTTCTTTGTGTTAGTAGTTTTTTGCATTTCGACTACTTTTTTTTTTTTAAGCTATGCAGGAATCCTGTTGTACGGTCAGGGTTGAGAACACTGAATATAAAATAATGAAAATTAAGCATAAAAAAGAGTAGTAGCAGCCCACAGTTGTATCACATCTTTACATTGATGGTCCATGCTTAGTCACCTTTCTCCCTAGATCTTTCATAATCACATCTATACAGTGTTGAGCCTATATGTATTATATATCCATCTCTACTATAGTAGTCACTGCTGTATGTGTTTAAATTCACTAATAATCCAATAGCAAAGACTCTTAATGCCATCAAACATGGACTTTCAGTTGCAGGTGACAGAAACAATTCAGACAGACCACGCATAAAAGAGAATTCCTTGACCATTTAATGGAAAAACTCAGGAGGGATCTGGTACCAGGGCTTTCAGTCTGTCCACGCTTGATCTCCATGAGTTAGCCCAATTGTTTACTACCAGCCGGGCTTACTCCAGCATCTGGGAAAAGAGTAGAAGTGTCCCAAACTGCTATAAGTGGCTATTAGCTCCAGCTTAAAAATCTCAGAGGAAAAAGCTATGTTCTCCTTACATCCTTATAAAAAGTCCTAAAGAAGAGCCTGGTTGGCCAGACTGGAGCATGCGCCCAAGTGTTAGGGCCTGGAGGATGGCGACAATATGATGGACCAAGCAGGTTGGCTGCTGTGGTTTGCAGTCCCCCTGAACAATGTGACATGAGAGCATTCTGGAGAGAAATGGGTTGTGTTACCAGAGGGAGAGCAGATGTGGGGCAAACATGTTCACAATGGCATCTCTGTCCTTACCACCAAGCTGGGCATTGGGGGAGAGACATGGCAATATAAGATATGCTTTGTAATTTTCAGAAGTTGATTGTCAAGACCTAATCACATGAAAAGTTAATAATTCAATAAATCTAAGATGTGAGAAATAAGTGGAATGAAGAGTAAGTATTAAGAGTTTAGACTGAGAAAAAGATGACGCTGTGTGTGACTTGAGCACTGAGAAGGCTCATTGCCTGCACACAGGTCCTGAGCCACCTCCGACAATCCACTCTGGCAGGCGAAGAGGGAGCTTGGCTGCAGGTCTACCTCTGTCCCGAGCTATCTGGTACTGTGTCGTTCTCTAACCTCTTTAGGCTTTTTTTTTTCTCTAAGTAGAGAGGCAGTTATTATGGGAATATTATCATATAGACATTAAAGGAGATAATTGACCGAGAAGTACTAAACAGCTAACTGCTTACTCCACAACGGAAGCAGCGAAACCATGAAGACCTACGCGTGAAGAAAGGCCTGCGACAGAGCATTCTGCTACCACTTGTCTGAGGGAGGTTAACACCAGCACCCAGATTGGGGCAGAGAGAGGGGAGCAGGGTGATGTGCTAGCATCATTTGAATATTCGCTCAGTGTTGTGCTCTGGGACCACAGGACATGCTCTTTTCTGCCACTTCCGCAGTTGCTTATAGTATAGCCTGAGTGTGATGAAAGAAACAGGCTGTCTCCAGATCCAACGATACTATGAGCTCCCTCCTCATTAATTAGAGAAAAACCTACCCCTTTCATCGGTATCTTTAAAGAAAAGATTGATATCTAAAAGGTTGTATCTTTTGGAGAACACTAATAAAGAACTAGGTGATAGTGAAAAGGAAAAGACAGCCTGTGGATTCTTATCATTGTTTTTGCTCAAATATAGATATTGGGGCAGATATTCTCAATAAAGAAGAGCAATTTCAAGAGGCAGTACTCAAAGAACGTATTGCAAAAGCAGAAGCTGATGTATGGGTTCAGGTAAAAGAAGTTGGATATCAACCTTTTAAATGCATCTTTATAGTTCTTTTACTCTTTGGATTTGTCTAAAACCATAGGCAGAACTGACTCTGAATCCTGGTTATCTGTGGGACCTTGGGTGAGTTCTTCAACTCTGTAGTCTCAGCTTCTTCAAGTGTAGAAGAGAACAGTAAGATTCTATAGGACTGTTGAAAGAGTTCAATGAAATAATGTTCTGGCACATAGGAAGTGTTTAGTGAGAAGCAGATACCATTAGGAGCTTCCTTCTAAATTGCCCCTCTGTGTGGATGACTCCTGCTTTCTTTAATCTCATTGGATTAAAACTTATAAAAAAAGACCTCCTTGTTGATAATTGTTTATTATTGCTTCCTATTTCATATGTAAACCATCCATTTGTGTGAAGTGTAACACCCCTGACCAAGTGCCTGTTTCTGCCAAATGTTGCATCACATCCTTCTCTCCTTGCTCCGTTCTCTCCAAATTCCTTGATACCTTGTCCCTATGACTGCTGAGGGTTGTAGGGGCAATTTGTGTGTATTGGGACTCATGGTCATATCCCAGACACTTCACTGAAGCAAAGTCTCAATCCTTCAGCCCCTACTTATTCCAGTCATAGAATAACATAAACAACTTCCCAAAGAGAATGAATGCTCTGTGAGAGCAGGACAAGCCACAGTGCTTGGAACATTATTTCTCAGTTTCTTTATAACATAGACATCATAGCAAAGAGTGTTAGAATTGTCAGCATCCGTGCCAGCACAAGTTTGGTATTGAGTACTATAAAAGTGCAAAATGTTGCAAGCACAAAGGGTAATATGAATAAAAGTCTTAGTAGTCATCTCTCTTTATTAATAATATTAAAATTCAATTGCATTCTTTTACTTATATACCCTAATACAGAGTAGTGCTTTTATGAGTAATCTCCAGTTTGCATGTCAACATATCTAATGATCTGGGCATTCTCTTCATTAAAATAAAACCTCTCTCTGAACTCCTGATGCAGATCGGGGATGGTGCTCAGCCTCCTTTCTCAGCAAGTTCTAGCTTTGTGCATCTTTCCACTGCTTTGTATTTTCCAGATTTTCTGGAATGAGCACAGATTCCTTTGATAGTCAATCAAGCAAGAAATAAAATGCCAAAGAAAAAGACAACCCGGCAGTTACAGTAAAGCTTTCTCTGGTAATTCACAAAACAATGATATTAGCCATCAGTTGGGATGTGTTAGGGCATCTCTGGCTGAGGCAACCAGTTTGCTGTGGGAGATCTGAGATGGGAACAGAACAAGTAATTAGGGGCCCCATGGCGGTTACTAATTTTCAGTAAACATGAAAAATTTGTGTTAATATAAGTATACATTAATGTATAAATATTAATAAGTATCGGCTGTTTCTTTCAAAGGCTGATGAACGTCAAAAACAAGCCATTGAGAAAGCACTTGAAGAAGCAAATGACCAACACAAGATTAATATTCAGATTCTGGAAGAGGAACACCGAAAAGATTTACAGGTTGTTACAGTGACTTGTTTATTGTCTTTTTAAGGGCACATAGGTTAGTAAAAGGCTCAGGCAAAGGAATAAGAAAAAACAAAATATGTAAAAACCTCAATGGGTGTTTCCTGGAGGGTGGTTAGGAGACCCAGGATTTTCACAGAAGAGATGCTGAACTCACAGATGAGACCAGCAGTGATGGTTGGGTGTGGGAGAATTCCATGGTCTCTGATGTGATGAATCCAAACATTTATGAGGTTTTGGGACCCAAAGGATCCATCCCGTCTACTTTACTCACCATTTCTCTTGCCCCAGCCCTTCTCTCTCACTGCCCTTTTTTGGGTCCTCAAACCTGAATGCACCACCTCCTTCCCACCTTAGGGTCTTTGCCAGAATGTTCTCCCACTTCATGGGATTTAGCTCGAACGTCATTACTCAAGGGAAGCTTTACCTGGTCAGCTCTGCCCTGCCACCATGCACTGTCCTTGACATCTTGTCCCCTTTTACAGAACTCCTCACCCATCAGCATTGCAGTTAAATAGCCTGAGTGATTACTTCTGTCCCACACACGACAGTAGCCTCTGGTAGGGCATGACCCTCTCATTCCCACTCTAACCCAGCCAGCGGAGAGCCTTGACTTAGCAAGTGTTCAAGTTGGGGCCAAACAAAGGAAATTTCTTCCTTATCCTGGGCTCTCTGATTTCCTCCTCTTCCCTCAATTTGCATTTACTGCAGTGCCAAGAAGGACCCTAAGCTGTTACTGAAGTATTTCCTGCAGCACCAGAGGTCATAAAATGAGGGGTCCTCTTTCTAACCTGGAAATTGTTCAAGCACACAACTGTAGATAACTGGCCAACTTTCCAGGCAGAGGTCCAGGAATTAAATACATCAGTTATAAAATCTGATCAAAGGAAAAGGATATAGAACTGTTTTCGTATGTTGGCCATGGGAGGGACAGGACAAGACGTGGTATAGATACGATGATTCATGGGCAGAGGCTGGAGGAAAGAAGGCAGAAGTCTGGCCCCAGATTCGGCCTAACTTAATAAGAACAGAACAAATAATCAGTTCAGGGACCACCAGCCCATTTATTTATTCTTCTGGTAATGAGCACCTACTGTATATCAGATGGGTATTAGATGAGATTAAATGGACTGTCCTTGTCCTCAGGAAACTTGTTGGCAGGAAAGGGAGCTCTGCCCCAGGGTTCCTAAAGGGTAGTAGGATCCTTCCTGCTTGGCTCCAGTGGCCATGGTCCCTGAGAAGTTGGCTGCAAGGGTTCACTGCCCATTTCCTATTTTGGTTCAAAACATGAAGAGCATTTATAGCACATCTATGTGGACCTGCTGACCACTGGCATCTGCTGGTATGGCCATAAGTATTTAAATACTTCTCTGTCAGTAACCACCTCCCAGTGGCCTCCCAGTCACCCTGGCCGCTCCCCCAGACCCCAGCACCTCTCCCAGACCAGCAAAGTATAGGGGCAACCCTTTAAAACGGCGGGGAACTTCAAGCCCCTGCCCCAATGCTGCAGCTTTGTATTCAAAATACACATTTTGAATTTCACTCCTGGCATTAGCTTGGAAAATACAGGGATGACCAAGCTGTGATGCCAGTTTCAAGGCGCTCACATTGATTGCACTCCATATAGTCTTTGCCTGGACTTGATATGCTTGGTGCTAAAGTAGAAATTCTAAGAAAATGGAAAGGGGAAAAGTTAGGAGGAGGTTGACCTTTTTAAAATATTCATCTAGGGTTTGGGAATTCACATTTATACTGCCATCTCAGGGACATATATTTTTTAAAGATTTTATTTATGTGAGAGAGATTGAGAGTGCATGCGTGCATCAAAGTGAGGGGAGGGGCAAAGGGTGAGGGAGAAGCAGACTCCCTCCTGAGCAGGAAGCCTGACACAGAACTCCATCCTAGGGCCCGGGGATCATGACCTGAGCTGAAGACAGATTCTTCACCAACTGAGCCACCTAGGCGCCCAGGGATCATTTTAGTGTAAGGAAGGAGTGATTAGTTTTAAGAGAGATGCATAGGATTGTTTCAACTTTTTAACCCAGACGTACACGACATTACTGCTTTTCAAGTGGTGTCTGTGAACAACCTGCTTTAGAGTCTACTCACCTGGGAGCTTAACACACAGATTGCCAGGCCCCACCTGACCTGCATAGTCATGGGTATAATTTTTAACCAGCATCCCATCTGATTCTCACGATCGCCAATATGTAGAGCAGAAAACCAAGCTATTCTAAAACCAAATACCAATAAATTCAGATGCGTAGATCTCACCAGGTATTACTCTTTTATGATATTAAAAAATTGGCATAAGTCTCAGATGCTTGCCATTAAACAAAATTTCAAGATCTTATCCAATGGATGACAGGTAGGTAGCATTTTGAAAAGATGCTTACATTAACTTTTTCAAATACAATAATACTGAAAAGCAAATGAGAAGATGGAAGCTAGGGGAAAATTAGAGTAGAAAATATAATGAAGTCAGGAATGAATTAAAAAATTACATATATGCCTGAGTTCCTGTGCAATTATCACTATTTGGGCCTCAAACTTTGTGGCAGTCAGTGCAAAGAGGAATATGCCGTGAATCACCACGTCCGTAAGGCAAAAACAAGTCAGATACTCATAGAGGTCCAGATATTTCTACATGTGATAGCTGAAAGAAACTGCTCCTGAGGGAGACTTGTGTCATAAATGTCTGTCACACACCAGCGCAGTAAATGTGATGGATTTCATTAGGCTGTTTCTTACAATATCTCACTATATGAGCTGATTTACTCAAAATGCATTTCAGTAAAAGTAATTTAACTGGGAGACTTTCCATTGAATACGAACACTGCCAGTCAGTCATTGAATTATTTTTGTAACCTTAAATATATATTCCATATGCTTTGTGAGGCAGTAAAATGATCTTGCTTTTAATACCTCATTACATAAAAGAAGGACTCGATTTAATTCTTTGAATCCGAGTTCAGAACCCAGCCAAAATTTAGGCTGTCATTTTTAACTTCTATGATTCAAATAGAAATATTTTATGATACTCCTTCTATCTAAAGCTCAATCATTTCAGCAATCTCAATTACCATGAATATACTTGAAAACCCAGAAATTAAGACATCCCCAAGGAATTTATTTTAAAGGTTTTTTTTTTTTTTTTTTTTAATTCATTTGACAGAGAGAGACACAGCAAGAGAAGGAACACAAGCAGAGGGAGTGAGAGAGGGAGAAGCAGGGTTCCCACCGAGCAGGCAGCCCGATATGGGTCTTGGGATCATGACCTGAGCCAAAGGCAGACACTCAATGCCTGAGCCACGCGGGTGCCCAATTCCTGAGGAATTTAAGTAAAATCCTCTGACTACAAGAGAACTCAGACTTATTACTCATAGCAGAACTTCTCCATTGCCCCCTCAAATGTTATTTACACTTAGTTAACAGCCTGAAGCCAAGAGATGTGGCTGCTCAGTGTCACAAATCCAAAATAGATTAAATGCCAAAAACTAGAAATGACAGAAAGGAGTTCGCAGACTGCAGTGACAACAGAGGGGCCTCAGCACAAGCATGTGAAGAATAAGCAGTTTAGATCATTTATAACAGAGACAAGTAACTCAATAATTTGAACAATTACTAAGTGTTGTATAAAGTATTTACCTCAAGACAATTGTTTTGTTTTATCTACCAGCCTGGATCATCCAGAAATGTTAAAGTATGTTAACTATACTCTTTTTTTATGAAGTAAGGTAAAGTTAAAGACATTTAGAAATATTTCCATGCAAAATGTTTTATCGTCAAAAAGTACTAGTCCTCTCAGAGACAGACTTCTGCGTATGGAAAACCTAACTGTCATTTCTAAACAGCCAATGTTTTTCTTAACATTTCTTTCTAAATACATGAACTGAGACCACTCTGGACAGATTCTTAAAGTTGTTTTTGTTGTATTCCTTTTTTAAAATGGTCACTTGCAGTACCAAAGTAAGAAGTTGAAAACGTTCCTTCTCTTGAAAAAACTGGTCTTGGTGCGCCTGGATGGCTCAGTCGTTAAGCATCTGCCTTCGGCTCATGTCATGATCCCAGGGTCCTAGGATGGAGCCCCACACTGGGCTCCCTGCTCAGTGGGAAGCCTGCTTCTCCCTCTTCCACTCCCCCTGCTTGTGTTCCCTCTCTTACTGTGTATCTTTCTGTCAAACAAATAAATAGAATCTTTAAACAAAAAAGTCAAACATTTTAATTGTTGAAACACTTTTTTCTACAAAGCTAAAGTAATTTCAGCTTCCACTGAGACACAAAGTTCAAAAGAAAGAATGAGAGAAAGAACGCAAGCAGACAAGCTCACTGTGACGAGAAGATTGTACAGGGTTTCTGGAATGAAAACAAACTGATGAATCTCTTGAAAGACCCTAGCACAATAATGCAAGAAACTGGCATTGAGAATCCTGTTTCTGTTCCTAGTTCTTCCATTGACTCACTATGTGAAATAACATTTTTCTTGATGCCCTCTTGTTATCCCTAAAATAGAGATAAAAATTTACTTTGAAAATTTTAAAACTCTAGGCAGAATTTATTGCTCCTCTTTTCTTGCATTTCTACTAAAACACTCAGTGCACAATGAAGTTACTGGCTTCCTCCACTAGACTTGCATTAGACAGTGAGTCCTTGAGAAGGAGGATCCCAGCCTTCTTGTGTTTGTAGTACATGGGACTAGCACAGTGCCTGGCACACGGCAAAGTTAGTAAGCATTTCCAAAATGGTGACGGGATTTTCCTTGAGAATCTGTTTTTCTTGAGTCCTGGTTTGACTAGTGCTTCCTCTATTTACTTGGCTAAAGGCCTATACCCTGGAGCAGTGAAGCACTTGTTCCTGTCCCCTTGGTAAAGGAGAAAGGGCCCCTCAGTGCTAATGAGCTACAATGCTCAGATGGCAAGAGGACCAGTAGAAAAGCTTCTGTGACTACAGTAATGGGCAACTGTTAGCTCTCTGAGCTTTAGGTTTTCTTGTACCCAGGCTACACTTGGGAGACAGTCATTATTTCTATCATTTTCCAGATTGACTTCCTAAAGGAGAATCTCTAATTATGTATAAAAATAACATGACACTAGAATATTTGGACAATCAAGGAAAAAAGGTCATTTTCCCTTTTTGCATATTAGGGAATATTCTAGTATTACCTATATAAATATTTATGTTCTGTGGCTTGCAACATTTCTGGTATTAGCATCGTATAAATGAAAAGTTTTCCATATTTTACACAGTCTTCTTTCTTTAACTTTTTTTTAAAGATTTTTATTTATTTGGCAGAGACACAGTGAGAGAAGGAACACAAGCGAGGGGAGTAAGAAAGGGAGAAGCAGGCTCCCTGCGGGGCTCAATCCAACCTGAGCTGAAGGCAGATACCTAATGACTGAGCTACCCAGGTCCCCCTATTTATTTATTTATTTATTTTTTGAGAGAGAGAAAGCATGAAGGAGAGAGAGGGTCTTAAGCAGGCTCCATACCCAATGTGGAGCCCAAGGCAGGGCTCAGTCTCATGACCCTGAGATCATGACTTGAGCTGAAATCAAGAGTTGGACATTTAACCAACTGAGCCACCCAGGTGCCCACACACTCTTTTAAATCATCAGTGTTCACAGGTGCACATTCCATTGGGTTGATGAACTATGATTCCATTAATCTTTTAGTGCACATTTTTAAACATCAAAGCCATACAGATGCCTGAGTGGCTCAGTCAGTTAAGTCAGATCTGACCCTTGATCTCAGGGTTACAAGTTCAAGCCCTGCATTGGGCTCCTGTGGAGCCCACTTAAAAAAAAAGAAAAAAAATATATATATATATTTTTTTTTAAATAAAGAAAAATAAATCAAAGCTGTAACATCTAAACCTATTTAACTGTTGCTTAAGGAAATGGCAGTCAAAACCAAGATAGAGGTACACCAAAACATGGAAGATGAACTACAGAGAGAACACTTGGCTGCGGAACAACGCATGGTGCACAGAATCCAAAGGATTATGATGGAGTGCCACAGAGAGAAGGTCCAGGCTGTGGAGAAGGCCAGGGCTGAAGAGAGACAGATAGCCCAAGAAGCAATCCAGGCACAGAAAAGGTATTCCAGAGAACACATTTGCAAATCCGCATCTTACTCTGGCCAGATCAGCTTGGAGCAAGGGATGAGGTTGAGGCACATAGGTGGATATTTCTCAGGTTCTGTGTTTTTACGTTTTTATTGTGGAATATTTCAAACATAGAGAACAGTATGTAATGTGTTATAGAATGTGTGTGGTTTAAAGAAAAATAGCGTGAATATTCAAGGACCTACCACTCGTCTGAAGAGACTGAAAATTGCTAACACTTCTCCCTAGCACGCTCCCATGTGTTCTTCCTCAATCACATTTCCTTCTCCCTCCTCTCAAGCAATAACTACCATCTTAAATAATGTGCTTTGCATTCTGTATCTCCAGTTTTTAGAGGCTGAGGAGAGGAATCAAGAACTATTTCCTTATGAACACATAAAAGTCAATCTTTATATTCGCTAGCTGAAACCATATACCAGTGTGGATGTGTTACTTTTGGTCTTTTCCTTATTACACAAGTAATACATGCTGTAAATGAAATTGACACTTGGAAATATATAGGATAAAACATGCTAAGTCCTGACTCACTGCTTTGCTACCTTCCCTATCTCTCAGGGACATTCATTTTAAATAATGGGGCCCAATTGATGGAATTGGCCAGTTTTAAGTGTTCAGCAGTCAAGATCCCTAGTGTTTGTTGGAATCAAGAGAAAACCACAGTTTCCAGCTAGTAAGTGACCTGCCCAAGATCACACAGCTTCAGCAGCATAACCAAGACCAAAATCTCTGTGTTTGGTCTTCTAGTCTAGGACTTGTCTGTTTTGCTTTGCTCTTTGACTTAAGGAACAAATCTATCTGTGATTAATGGGCAAAATCTTCTTTATTAGAACTGTTTAGAACAGGGCCAAAGATCAAATCCTTTAGGATGTTTATTTGCAGATAAATAAGAATGAGGGCTGCAGCTGTGACTATTTCAGTGGTACCTTCCTTCATGCACAGGCTATAAATCATTGTTGAGATGGAAAAGGAAGATGAAAGAAGATTCTGGGAGAAAGTTAGAGAAGGCGGTGATGCCCAAAAGAGTCGTGGTCCAATGCAGTGAAAGGTGGTAGCCTCCTTTCCCTTCTCCCCACCCGCCATCTGCAGGAACTCTACCTCTCCTGTAGGAGCTTCTGGGTCTACTACTCACACACCTGCAGTGTCTGCTCCTTCCCTCACTATGCTGCTTTCACCATCCCCCACCTTTCCCCTGTGAGGGGTGGATAGAAGATTTTCAATGACTGCCTTTTATTAACTGGGTTGACTAAAATTAGGGAACTGCCATGTCTTTTGTTTGAGGATAGCCAACTAGAATGTCCATTTTGTCCATTGATGTATTCCAAATGCCTGGAAGAGAGCCTGGCACATGGTAAGCATGCATTAAATATTTACTAAACAAAGGTTCAAATTTGTTCCAATTAGCTGAATCCACTCTGCAGCACATCAAATCTTACTTCTAGACATTGCTGGAATCCAGTGTTCTTTAGAGCATCTGCAGAGATGAATATATGGGGAAGAACCACTGTTTAGAATTCAACTGTAGCTCTTTCATTTGACTATAAACTTCCACTGAAGAAGTAAGGATTCAGTACATTTACATATTAGGATAAATATGCTAATTCACAGAAAACTTTTTTGTGGACTGGGGTGATTAGATTCTAAATAGATTAGGAAGGGAGGGAGGGAGATGGACAGGGAGGGAGAGAAGATAGCAAGCAGGCAAGTTTTGCTTAGAAAGTTTCTAAGTGTTTTCTAGCCCAGGACAAAGGCATGAATGAAGTGACTGCTCAGGAATTTTTGTGTTCATGTCTATAATTGCTAATGATAGCTACCCTTTATTTAGCATGCAGTATGTATAAGACCCTTTGTGCGCTTCTCACTGGATTCTCATATCCCTTCGTGAGGCATTCTGTCATCCTCCATATCTTCAGATGAAGTCCCCAAGTCTTAAGAGAGTGATTGAGCAGCCTGCCAAAGGTCAATAGAGAAGAGGTGACAGGGTCCCATGTGCACCCTGGTGTATACCATACCAAAGTTTATGGTACACTACCCTGCTCATTTCACCAGAGCTTATAAGGTGCCGTCTATGGATATGGTCCTGAGTTCTGCTGCAAGGAAATAAGGGTGTTTCCTCAACTTGCATAATAACTAAAGCCTGGCTGCTCCAGAGACCAAGGCTAGATAGATGGGTACAAAGAACACATAAGTGCTGGGAAAGTCCTAAAAAGATCAAGTGTGTGGGCTTTGTGGTGAGCTAGGTTTGTTGGAGGCAGTTAGAGAGAAGGAAGGAGGTCTCATTTATGAAAGACTAGAAAGAGTGAGAACAGCAGGAACCACTTTGTAGAGGGGAAGGTAGATAGTGTAATGAGGCGGAACCAAGGGAAGGTTAAGAATATGAATAACCCTGATACATAGATGTGCTGTCGCGTTCCCCGCCTCTCGGTCGCATTCCCCGCCAGCAGAGAAGACGCAACACACGGGTAGACGCTGAAGCTCTCGTTTATTCTCCGGTTCTTCCCCTTCCTCTTTTTTTTTTTCTTCTTTGGGGAAGCTTTCTAGCCCCTTTTATACAGTATCATAGCCAATCAGAGAGGAGATCATGTGGGGTGTGGACTGCACGGCCAGTAGGCATTGGTGGCATCTGGTGATCACGCACTGAGCACAGACCCACGTATCCATAAGGCATGCAGTCACGTGTCTTCAGGGCCGGCGCTTCCTGGAACTGTTTGTGCTGATGTGGTCATGTGCTTGGTGCCATCTTTGGGGTGTGCCCCTGACAGCTCCCCCTTTTTTATTTATTTGTATAGACAGGGGACCGTGCCTGTCTTAGGCCGGGATGATCAACTCGCGTCCTTACCCGTCATTGAAGACTGCAGAGCGTGCTGCATCTCCTGTCTTAGGTTGGCACGCGGTTATCATCCTCGTTACCCGTCATGGACTACCGGTCCAGCATGCTAAGCCATACCTGCGGTGAGCCTCCATGCTCTATAGCGAGCAACGACTGATGCACGGCCTCTTGGTCCCTAGACATTGTGCGCTGGAGGGTCCGTACCCAATGCACCGCCAGGACAAGGGCAAAAAGCACAATACAGCCAAGCGCTATGGTCCCAAACCAGGACTTTCCAAAGGACACCATTGCCTGCATGGTCTGCAGAAACTAGGACGCGGTGAGGGGATTGACTCTTGTGGCATTAAGTTGAAGTATCTCCAAACGGAGGGAGATTGTCAGATTGTGGAATTTTGTGGTCCAGGTACTGTTGAGCATCTGGGACAGCTGCCGGGAGAGGTTCGCTGCTCGAGAGAGATTAGAATGGTACAATTTCTAGAACAGATAAGGAGTTAATAACGTATTTGCTGTCTGATAGCAGGTTAAAGGGGACAGTGGAGAAGGTGGAGAAGGCCAATATGATTGCAGCTAGTTCTGCTAATTGTGCAGAACCGGATTGTACTAGGGTTGTATAGTTTTTTTCCTTAGTTACAACTGTACCCACTCCATTTTTTGAACCATCAGTGAATAGTGTAATGCAGTTTGTCAGAGGGGAGGTTTTAGTAAGGAGCGGGTAGATGATGGGAGTGTTTTTACAAAATTGAATCCAAGGATGTTTTGGATAGTGGTCATCAAAGGTTGCAGTAGTGCTGAAATGAAGGATGGCCCAATTCGCATCGTGATTAATAAGCCAAGTGATCTGTTCCGGCCCGTAAGGGGTAACTATGGTGTGTGGTTGTGAGCCAAATGTGGTGAGACAGTCCTTTAGTCCCTTTTGTAAAAGTAACGCCATCGCTTCGGGATATGGCTGTAAAATTTTCGAGGGTGAACTAGGGAGATGTACAGTTTGTAAGGGGCCGCCTTGCCCAATGATGGCGGTGGGGCTGTGAGGGTCAGGTAAGATTATCAGTAACAAGGGTTGGTCTGGATCTCTACATACTATCCGGCATGACTCTAATCGTTGTTGTACTAGGTTAATAGTTTCCCTGGCCTTTGGTGTGAGATCCCTTCTGGAATTTAAGTCTGAGTCGCCCTTGAGAATATCAAAAAGGGGTTTTAATTCTGCCGTAGTTAGTTTTAGATAGGGTCGGAGCCATGCGATGTCCCCTAGCAGTTTTTGAAAATCATTAAGAGTATTAAGACTGTCCAATCTAAAGCTAAGTTTCAGAGGCTTTACCACAGTAGAAGAGAGATGGGTGCCCAAATAAGTCTGTAGGTCCCCTGTCTGTATTTTTTCTGGGGCTATAGCGAGGCGCCATTTTTTCAGTTCTGCCATCAGATAGCAGAGTTCCCTGTCAAGTTCTGAGGTGTTTTTATGAGAAAGTAAAATGTCATCCATATAATGGTACAGTAGTAGTTCAGGGAATTTGTCACGGGTAGTCTTCAAAGCTTTGTCAACGTAATCATATCGGGGAGGGTCGCAGGGCCTATTTTTAGTTCCTTCACCCGTTTCTCTAGTTCCTCCCCACTAAGTTTCTCTTTTTCACCATTTTCACTGCTAGTCGCCATCTGGCAAACTTATACTTCCTTTACCTTTGTGGTCGCCGTCTGGCGAACTTATATTTCCTTTACCTTTGTGGTCGAACTTATACTTAAAGTAGTCAGGGGAATTCAAAGGGATTTCTGTTTTGGGGGTACTCACATGAGTATTCCAGCTGGTTTAGTTCCCGGGTTTCGGCACCACTTGTCTCGTTCCCCGCCTCTCGGTCGCGTTCCCCGCCAGCAGAGAAGACGCAACACACGGGTAGACGCTGAAGCTCTCGTTTATTCTCCGGTTCTTCCCCTTCCTCTTCTTTTTTTTTCTTCTTCTTTGGGGAAGCTTTTTAGCCCCTTTTATACAGTATCATAGCCAATCAGAGAGGAGATCACGCAGGGTGTGGACTGCACGGCCAGTAGGCATTGGTGGCATCTGGTGATCACGCACTGAGCACGGACGCACGTATCTATAAGGCATGCGGTCACGTGTCTTCAGGGCGGGCGCTTCCTGGAACTGTTTGTGCTGATGTGGTCATGTGCTTGGCGCCATCTTTGGGGTGTGCCCCCAACAATGCGCCACTAAGGGGTGGCCTCTGGAGATGTCTCCCCCTAAACCTATGTAATGCTCAGTTTGGGGGGGGTAGCACTTGCCCTCCTCCAAGACCAGGGTGCAGTAGGTTCCCAGGTGGAAAATCAGAATATATTTTCCTTAAAACATGCAGTTATAACTGATTAAAACAGTGTTAACAATGCTATAGTTCAAGTGAAAAAATGGATTAATAGTTTACTGTGCACTCATCAGGCAAATGCTTAGTATCACTCTAAATACTTCATGTACAAATGAATTTTGGGAACCAATCCCTTTATAATGTAGGAATTGAAGAAATGGAGAAATGAAGTATGGTTCTTAATGTATTAAGAACCAAGACTTTTACTGATGGATGTAGGAAGGAGATTGAAAAGTATGCTCTTAGCCACATATACAGGGAAAGTGAAAACTTCACTTAATAGGTAGAAGGTTTATTCTTTAAATTTGTGAGCAATATATCTTGTACCATTTCAATAGCCTCCCAAGCACAGTGAGAGAGAGAAAGCTAAGACAGTCCCTAAATAGAGCAAAGGACAAATCAGTTGCTAGTATGGATTTTCCATGCTCTATTTTTCCCTCAAGTCTTATGAGGTTAGATTATTATATATTAGATTCTATTTTTATTTAGTAATATATTTTTCTTCTCTGAGAACCCATTTTATAAAATATCAGACTGAATCCTATAGTTATATGGACATCCACTAAAATTATTCCAAAAGAATTCAGTTTCTGGCCAGCACTGCATGTAAATGCCGTGTGTAATTTTGAAATCCCAAGATTAGAGCCCCATAAAGTGAGAGATGGCAGATAGACCTCACCACTTACAGAAAGAAGCATAAACATTCACGTCATGTCAGAAGGTCACTGGAAGTGATCGAGTTGAACCTGTCATTCCTTCCACTGGATACCCAGCAGGTGTTGGTGAGCCTCCTGAGTGCTCCTGTTCCAGGAATGTTACAGCTAGTTGAAGTGGTTGATTAAAATGCTGAATGCCTCTACTTGTCATGTGCTTCCTAATATGGATCCAGAATGTGCTGGCTCTCATCCTCACATCCACGCTTGGCTTCTAGCTCTGCCTCCCCCCTGATGCATAGTGATCCTCTTGATATTTGAGAAGAGAGAAAGACTGTCCAAGCATTTGTTTGGAGGATAAAAAAAAAAAATTTAAAAAGTACTAAGCTGGTTCCTTTACTCCTTCCCCATATGATATGATTTATAGGCCCTCTTTTGAGAAAAAAACATTGTGGGTAATTTGTGTTAATAAAAAAATAATTTTAGATATACCTCAATAATTAACTATTTTTATGATGAATATTTTGCTTATGCTAAGAAACCTTTTTATTTTTTATTTTTATTTATTTTATTTTATTTTATTTTTTAAAGATTTCATTTATTTGACAGAGAGAAACACAGCCAGAGAGGGAACACAAGCAGGGGGAGTGAGAGAGGGACAAGCAGGCTTCCTGCCGAGCAGGGTGCCCGATATGGGGCTCGATCCTGGGTCTCCGGGATCATGACCTGAGCCGAAAGCAGTTGCTTAACCAACTGAGCCACCCAGGCGCCCCATCTAAGATTTTTAAGCATGAATTATTTCAGGCTCTAATAACGCTCTAATTTAGCTGTTTTTAAATGTATTGTTTGGCATAAAATATGTTTTGGAGAGAACTCTATGTGTACTACCCATTCTTTCACCCATTTATTGGTTACCTGTTGTATACACACCAGGCACCATGCTGGGCAGGGGAGATAGAAAGCCGAAAGGGTCCTACAGACCATCTCTCCATGCCCTGCACCCACTTTCCTCCTGGCTTCAATTCCATGATTTCAAGGAAATTATTAGAGTAAAGATCAGAAATACTCTAACCTTAAACCAAAAGGAATGAATCCCATAGGATCAGAAATTTAGACTCTGACGTAAGCTGGGAGGAGTTAGAAAGGACATCTCAAAAAATACCAGATCCTTTCAGTGAGAACAGATCTTGATTGCAAGGTGTTTTATTATGTATTATGGAGGGTGGGAGCTAGAGTCATCTAAGATGTACCTTATTTGAGCAGTTTCACCTAGGACCAGCTCTGATGGAGCCTTCTAGTTAGCCTCACAGATGAACATATCCTCTTTGTGGGCCGAGAGGAAGCCAGCCAAAGCCGGCAGGAAGCTCACACCTGCATGGGACAGAGCTGTGGTTCCCGAGGAGTACAACTTCCTCTGTGGAGACTTGAGCCTGGCTCAAAGAAGCTTCCTTCTGGTTCCTCCTAATCAAAGCCCCAGGGTCCCTGAAAGGTCGCCACCTTTACAACCTTTCCAATGTCCTGAAGATTCTAGAAAACATCAGACTAAGTCCTCAGGATATGTGTTGAGGCTCACTACTGGCGCTACCCACAGTGTGACTTCTATTGATGGCACCACCATTCTCCTGTGACCCAGGCTAAGAATTGGGAAGTTAGTCTTGATTCCTCTCCTTTCTACCTCCCCTGTATCCTAGCCAACACAAACTCTAGCACTTACAGTTTTGTAATATTTCTTGGACTTACCCTTTTCTCTCCCTCTTCCTGCTCCTTTCTTCTTCTTTTTTTAAAAATATTTTATTTATTTATTTGACTAGAGAGAGATCACAAGTAGGCAGAGAGGCAGGCAGAGAGAGAGGAGGAAGCAGGCTCCCTGCTGAGCAGAGAGCCCAATATGGGCCTCGATCCCAGGACTATGAGATCATGACCTGAGCTGAAACAGAGGCTTTAACCCACTGAGCCACCCAGGCGCCCTCCTTTCTTCTTTATTATTAATTCAGACCCTAATCATTTCATACCCAGAATGTTGCAAAATTGTACCAATTCATCTTTCTACTTCACCCCGTTACTTTTCAGTTTCACCACTATTACCAGAATAACAATTCTAAAATGTTACTTTCATTGTGTTGTCCTCCCAATAAAAAAATTTATAATTATCTCTCACACTATTGCAGCAGGTAATGGTTAAGGGCAGGAGCTCTCCCACTTGCTCAGTTGTGTCACTGAACAATAACTAAATCTCCCTAAGCCTTAGTTTCCTTCCCTGTTACATAGGAATAATAAAAGGTAATAAATAAAAATCATACCGTCTTCAGTTATTATGGAAATTAAATGAGATGTAATGCATGTCAAATGCTTAGCACAGTCCCTGGGACACGGTAAATACTCAGTAAGTGTTAACCCTTGTTATTAGTCATAGATGTAACCTAATTGGTGGGAAGAGGGAGGAGAGAAATATTGCAAAGCAGTCACAGAGGCTGAGGACAACTGATGCTTAGCTCATGATTGGGGAAATCTGTCACCTTTGAAAGTCAAATTGAAAGAATCAGAGACAGAGAATTCCATCTTGGAGGTTGGAAGTTAGAAGATAGGGAGATAGGGAAGGTGCTAAGTCAAGGGAAGATTATATTAGACCCAAAGGCAGAGGGTGAGATTTTCAGGAACAAATACTTGAGTCAACATTTGTAAGTTATTTAACCCTCAAATCTTAGGAGGTTCTTCTGAAACTAGGTCAAGCAGAGATGTCCACCAAAAGTGCATACAGTGGCAAATGTGGTTAAAAGCTTTTGACCTGGACTTAGACTGCATGGGTTGCTCATTTTGCCACTTGTACCGATTAAGTGAAATATGGCAAGTCACTTAACCTTTGTGAACCTTAGTCTCATCAGTACAATAGGCGGAATCATAGACCCTCCTCATGGACTCATTTTGAGGAAACCTTAAGTTAATGTATGCAGGGGATGCTTGTCCACTTACTTGCCTGGGACATGGTAAAAATTCAAACAGTTGGCTGCTATAATTACATGTAATCACATACATTACACCTCAAGGTCTGCGAACTCATTCAGCGGTGGTTCTCCAAGTGTGTTCCAAAGAATGCTCAGTGTCCCTGAGACCCTTTCAGGGGTCCCTGAGGTCAAAGCTATTTTCTTAATAATATAAAGATATGATTTGCCTTTTCACTGTCATTATCTCATGAGTACAGAGTGGCAGTTTCCAGGGTTTTACAGCGTGTGATATCACAACAGATTGAAGCAATATGAAAAATCCATCTTCTTTTCTATGAGGCCAGACAAGTAGAGTTTTGCAAAACATATGAAATTATGCCACTTTTCTCACCAAAATTTTTTTAATTTGGAAAATGTATTTTTCATAAAAGCTGAATTGATTACATTTAACATTTAATAGATTTAATCATACTTCACGTAAATGTATAATTTTTTTTAAATGTCTCACTTTTAATTCTAGTACTGTCAGTGTCTCTAGATATCACCCATACAAACAAAAGTTGATTGGGTTCCTTGGTCATTTTAAGAATGAAAAGGGTTTTGAGACCAAAAGATTTGAAGTGGCTATTATATTGTTCAGATAAAACTGTGAATACAGTTTCCTCTCCTTTGGCTAAAGGGAAGTGGCTGGATTGATAGACAGAAATACGTTCTCTAGGGGTTTAGAACTCTGGCCCTATTTCTTCATTTTTAATCCCATTGCATTCATGTTTTTCTGGCCACAGAGGACCCAGGTCCCTAAAATTATCACCAGACACTAGGCTCCTAGGCCTCACCCTCATCCCCAGGAGGGAAGTCAGTGGACGATCTCCCTGCTTGAAAAATGTTTTTGGATTGCTAACAGCTACTGTAATCCAAAAGCTCATCTCTACCCACCTGTCTCAGACTGATGGCTCATCTAAATGCTGAATTTCTCATACATCTGATGCAAAAGGAAACATCTTTTTGTTTTTAGTGGCTAACCCATCTAACTTATAAATCCCTATCTTTTGTAGAAAAGCCATGGAGGAAATTTTGAATACTGGTATAACTGCTATGAAGGATCAGAGCAAGAGTGTGAAGCAAATGATAAAAGAAAAACAACATGAGATGAATGTGTACTATTGTATGACTCAGAGACAGAAGCAAGAAGAGGTCCAGGAAGTGCTCCAAGAAGCAGAGAAGACACATCAGGCCACGCTTGGAAATGTGATGGATAAACTGGTCAACACGCAAGGGGAGCTGCTGTCCATAGCTAAACAACTAGGCATTATGACAAACTGGAAAGATTTCCTGGAGGAGGAATTACAGGAAACACGGGCAGCATTTCAAAAATACATCAATTATACCTTTCCTAAGCTTTCGCCAGGACATGCAGATTTTATTCTGCCAGAAAGAAAGACAACACCTTCCAGTCTTGTTATTCAGGAAGAAGAAACAACTCTCCATTAGAGTTTTTGACTGAAATTTCACTACAAAAATCAATGTTCCAAAGACTAAATAAATCAATTCAAAAACCATTTATTGATCCCCAGTTATATGCGGGGTACTATAGGGGTGCAGGCATTTTGATGGAAAACCAAAATATTCAAAGAGCACATTCCAGGCTCCATTGAGTTCTAAGTCTATTTGAGGAGAGAAAAGTGAGAGGGATCAAAACTAATTAGGAGGGGGAAAGTTTTTTGGAAGAAGTCCAAACAAACTTCTAGAACTGGCTTTATTCTTGTCTACATCAGACATGTAACTATTTTAGTGTTTGTTGCAGTTGAAAACAAGTAAAGGGACATGTTTTTAGATTGTTCCCGTTGTGGAGAGGTGTGCTAGTTTCCAGTAAAGATTATTATTTGGTGAGTGCAGTAGCATTGTAGGGGAAAAGGCAATTTCCTTCGAATTCAATAGGATAAAATTTAAATTCTGGAAACCCTATACAAACTAATTCAGAGAGGACTCATTTATATTGGCCAGTTGTGAAAGAAAAAATACGTCTTTTAGAGGGCAGTCTCCTGCTTCAGGGGTAGGGAGTCTTCTTGTGTTTATACTTCAGCCCAAGAGTGCTCTGCACCCACCTTCTCTGGGTTAAAACGCAGAAGACTGTTAAGTACCACAATGCTCAGCACCAACACATGTCAACATCTACTAAAAATGAAAGAAAACGCAAGCCACAAAAACTTCTCTAAAAATCTATCCACTCTAATATAACAGCTTTAAATTATTCATCACCAGCTTGTGTTGGTGGTTTTAAAATAAAAACTTGGAAAGCACTTTTGAGTAAATTAAAAAGTGCTGTTCTTGAGCAAGCCTTAAGTTGAGTTGCTTACATTGACCATTCTTCGATTTCCTAACGGTAAAAGTAACAACTTGTTTACAATTGCAAATTGACTACACTCTCCACAGTATTTTGCTTCCTGATGCTGCAGAACTGCAGCAATCCCTATTGAATGATTGCCTACTTGCTGGATGTAATTGCATTTATATAGTGCTTTACGCTCCTTTTTTTTTTTAGGTTTTATTTATTTATTTATTTATTTGACAGAGAGAGATCATATCCTAAGTAGGCTGAGAGGCAGGCAGAGAGAGGAGGAAGCAGGCTCCCTGCTGAGCAGACTGCGGGCCTCCATCCCAGGACTCTGAGATCATGACCTGAGCGGAAAGCAGAGGCTTTAACCCACTGAGCCACCCGGGCGCCCTCCTTTTTTTTTTTTTTTTTTTTAAGATTTTATTTATTTATTTGACAGAGAGACATTATGAGTAGGCAGAGAGGCAGGCAGAGAGACAAGAGGAAACAGGCTCCCTGCTGAGCAGAGAGCTGATGGGGGCCTCCATCCCAGGGCCCTGAGATCATGACCTGAGCTGAAGGCAGAGGCTTTAACCGACTGAGCCACCCAGGCGCCCAACGCTGTTTTTTTTAATGTATGTTCTTCTTTCCACGATCCATGAGAGCAGACAAGCGTTGTTGTTATCCTATTTTTTATAGATAACAAAAACTACTATGTATGTTTTCAGGTATTTATATGTGTGAAGCATTTTAAAAACACTGATACTTGATCCTCACAATGACATTTGAAAGTAATTATTGTTGTCCCCTATTTACAGGAAGGGAAACCTAGACTGGGGAGGTTTAAGAATTTTCCCCAGAGCACACAACTAATGATAGAGCCAGTTAAAAGGCACAGGTTGTTTGGCATCAAACACACTAGGAGGCGCTAGCGTGTGCCAGGCACGAGGAACATGTATGCAAGATGACTTATTCATGTTCGTGGTGGTCTGTGAAAGGTGCAAACCAGTAACTCAGTCACAGATGGTTAAGTCACTTTCTCAAAATCACACAGATTGTAATGATCACAGTCAGAAAGCATGGGTCTTCAGTCCATGTTTTTAGTCATTATTTCGTTTAGCCTGGACATCAAGGCCTTGGTGCCTGATTGGTACTCTGCAAGTGTGTGTCTTTGTGGGTTCTGTGATGAGGACAAGAAGAACGGGGTCTGTCCTCTCTGTCATGCATCATTTTGTCTCATAGAAGTCAAAGGACGTTGTACCCAAGATTGTGGTATCTGAGTTATGGGAGTCATCGGCCAGATTCAAATCTGAGCACATACCAGAGGGGAACAGAAGAAAACTGTCTTCTGAAGGGATTCACTTTACAGCCACAGTTAAGCGTGACTCGTTTGGCATCGTTTAGTGACATAGTGAGTAACATGAAAGAAAGGAGACAATGTATTTTTGGTTTGAAAAAAGGAACCTGGCTTCTCAGTCTTCAACCAGATTGGAAGAAATTAAATTAGCTGTGTTTTTAGTATTTTCCTTGTCCATATTGCTGTCCCTGCTTCCACCCCAATCCAACCAGCAGCTTCTCTAGAGTTTTTAAAGCAATTTGGATCCACCTCCAAAGTGCTAATCACCCTCCTGTCAGAGGGGTAATCACAGAGGATCCTATCAGATCCTACAGACTGATCCCAGGCCCCCATTTGCCACTTACTTCAGAGTCTGGAGTCAGCACCAACCATGGCAGGAGGGTCTTCTTTCACTTCTCTTGTTCTCACTCAGCTTTACCTCTCCCAGGGTCACACTGGAGGAACGTCGTCATCTTTGCTCTTACTAAATCCTTCACCCTGATTTGGTCATTTCAACCCATAGTTCTTCCTAGTCTGAATGTTTCCCAGATAATATAGTCCTGAGAATTAGAGTTCAAAGTGGATGCATAATTTTCCCTAAAAAGCAGGAAAGGCTGATGGCAGACTAAAAATGAGATGTAACTCATATTTCCAGTGTCACATTCAATGGGACCGACCCCTCATCAGTTTTTTTCCCCCCATGGCACTGATAAGGATGATCTTGATGGATTAAAAAATGACACAATGGAAAATATAGCAATGGCTATTTCTGAGAGTGTGCTGTACCTCAGACAGTGCACTAGGCTCTTTACTAAATCTTGTCTTATTGAAAACTCACAGCAGCTCTTTAAGATACCTATAACGACCCCCATTTTGAAAATGAGGAAGCTATGACTCAGAGAAGAAAAGTCACTTGCTGAAGATCACAGAATTATTTGAGGGTAAAGCCCATGTGTTTTCCACAATTTTAGAACGTCAGCCTAATTTAGCGCCTATGGAAACACTGAGTAGCTTCCTGTCATGTGTTGCTTTCAAAATACATTGACATTATAGCAGGGCAGTTCGCAATTATTGCGCAGAACACTGTTCCAGTGGCCGTGATTGGGAGCCAAGAGTGAAGGGGAGCAGAACTGGACAACTTTCCCCAAATGTGCTCGATGAGCTTTCCCCGACACCAAGTGCCAAGGGTGAATTTATGGAGGGGCATACTCCCTCCCACCATTCCAAAATCGGGAAGAACAGATTCCCTCTAGGGTTCTGGACAGAGATCAAGTGCCTGTAGCTCAAAGGTGAGACTCTCAAAGTCAAGTGAAAATTGAAATTGAGGTATGTTTTTGAAATCTCAGTGGGAGCCTACTGCAAGGTTTTCTAAGGGCAACTTGGTTGAGACTAAATTGGGCTATTTTCAAAAACAAAGATTCTTTGAATGAACCAATTTTTTTTTAAAGATAACTTGAGAACACTTAACTCTCCTGGTATCATTTACTTTGAGTACAATACCTAAAGAAACCATTATAGACCTTAGATACTAGTGCCACGTAAGTTATTAAAATTGTAAGAATGTTGGAGAATTCTTTTTTTTAAAAAAAATATTTTATTTATTTGACAGAGAGAAACACAGCCAGAGAGGGAACACAAGCAGGGGGAGTGAGAGAGGGAGAAGAAGGCTTCCCACCGAGCAGGGACCCAGGTCTCCGGGATCGTGACCTGAGCCGAAGGCAGTCGCTTAACCAACTGAGCCACCTGGGCGCCCCCCTGGAGAATTCTTTTAAGGAAAATTAAAGAGTACATTTTTCTTTGTTGTCTTAGATGCTACCTGTACAATAGAAGTGCATGCAGTTCCCATGTTTTCTGCTATTTAGGAAGATGTATTAATTCCTGGAGGCCATCTGGGAACTTAATCTGGAGATCCTAAGAAATGACTTCAATTTAATTTTCTAGAAGTCATTTCACGAAGAAAAAAATCTTGCTTTTGGAGAAAATAGATCTGTAGGCTGGAAAACAGATGCATAGTACCACTAGGGGAGGTGGAGAAGACCCCATTCAACTTAGTCACAAAGCATAGGAGTTGGGCTAGTTAGTGATCAGTGGACCTTCATGTTACAAAGAAGTCACTCTAACTTGGATTCCACTCAACCTATTTAAAACTTGTTTAAATATATTTAGTCTGGGGGCCTTATTTGCACGGATACCAGGTAGATACTATTTGGCAAAATTTAGGTTTACTTACAGATCAGAGGAGTTTGACCAGACTTTTCTTGCTTGGCTGAGATCACCCTGAAAGGAAAGAAGAAAACATCACCATCTGTTGTCTGGTTATCATAAGTCCGGCAATGAGTGAGTGCTTTGCCTGAGTTATTCTACTTCTGCCTCACAGCAACCAGATGAAGAATTTCGGGCACTTCGAGGTTAGGCATTCTATATAAGTTCACCCTGTTTGAGAAGCTGGGATGTATTCAACCCATTGTTATCTGATTCCAAATTGCAGGATTGAAAATAAGCTTTACTCAGTTTCCAATACGAACACTTTACTATTGAGTTGAATGAAGTTAAAGTTATCCCTTTGTATATAGCAACTGCATGTTAGGTCTCAAAGTTGTTGAGGATCCAAGTCTGTCGATCTGCTTTTTAAAAAATTCTTGACCCTATGTGATATTTCCTATTTCTCATAGCTCTATTTCCTTCTTACTGTCTTGGGTGTCTATTTCCCACTGCTAGAGTAAAGACCATAGAGGACTCTCTGCTGAGGATCCATAACAAACTTCAGAGTCAGGCAGTCTTCTTGACCTATAACTTTAAATCTTTTTTTTTTGGTAAGATTTTATTCATTTATTTGACACAGAGAGATCACAAGTAGGCAGAGAGGCAGGCAGAGAGAGGAGGAAGCAGGCTCCCTGCTGAGCAGAGAGCCCGATGTGGGCCTTGATCCCAGGACCCTGAGATCATGAGCCGAAGGCCTTGATCCCAGGACCCTGAGACCTGAGCTGAAGGCAGAGGCTTTAACCCACTGAGCCACCCAGGCGCCCGGACTATAACTTTTTACTGCGCCAGTATTTCTTGTCCCTTCACTCTCAGCCCAAGATTCCCAAGCAGGGCTATTTTTATCACTTGTGCATTTGAAGGAATATCATTTAGTTACATAATAGAATTAGTTCTAGATCCCAATTAAAAATCTCGTATTTCTAGAATCTCTACAATACAATCTCTAGAAACATATGGGATACATATAGAGACACATGGGATATTACTACTTTTGTTTATTCGACATACATCAGGAAGCAACCTACTAGATGCCAGGTACTAATTTTAGGTGCTTGGTTTCTTGATACATGATGTACGTGGTAGTATTCAATCTTGGAGAAGTCAGCCAAGTGAATAGAAAGACAGTGAATGTGTATGTTATAATGTTGTCAAGGGCTAGAGAAGCTGCAAAAATGTGCTCATAGCCCCATTTCCTAATTCATGTTAGGCCACACAGGCAGGTGTTAATATTTACCCTGAGTCGCCTTCTAGCGTGGTGGTCTTGCTTAGTGCTAAGTCCTGTCCACATTAGTGAAGGAATGGCTTGATGCAAATTTTGTTCCCAGCAAAGTGACTTCTATAATCCAAAGGATAAATTTTCCTAGTTCTCAAATAATTTTGTCTTCTCAAAGCTCTCAGGTGGCCAAGAGTAGATTGTTGTTTCCTCTGTTGGTTCAGGCCACCAGATTCCTATCTGATAAAATATGATTTCTGGAATCTCTTAAATCCAAGGAGAATCGCAGCCTCTGGGAAAGGCCTCAGGAAGATACAAAAGTAGTCCTGCAACTGTGGTCATTCAGCTCCAGGCGGCCCCAGAGGCTCATAGTCTGGCTTCATGCTCTCCACAGATATTCTCAGTGGACTTTGGCCAGGGAGCATCCCAAACAATGGGTGAGTTGTGAGGCACCTGGGTGGCTCAGTTGGTTAAGCCTCTGCCTTCGGCTCAGGTCATGATCTCAGGGTCCTGGGCTGGAGCCCTGCAACAGGGAGTCCGCTTCTCCCTCTCTCTCTACGCTATCCCTTCTGCCTTCCCCTTCTCCTGTGCTCTCTCTTTCTCTCTCTCTCTGAAATAAAAATCTTTTAAAAAGAAAATGTAAATGGGTGACTTGTGAGAATAAACCCCACTGTTCTATCACTGAGGAATTTAGGCAAGCCAGTCTCCAAGCCACACCCTGTGTCTCATCTCCAGGCCTTCATCTGCCTCCATAAGGACAGTGATACCCTGAGAAGACTTCTTGGCTAACAGGTAGGATTTGGTGATTCAGTTTACTTGGAGTGTGTTTCTGATCTGGACTTCATGACTCACCTTAACTTTGCAACATAACCATATGCACAGTATATTGGTAAGGAAATGTCAGAATTAGCACTCATTTTGCTTTGCATTTTATCCTTTAATTTCTGAATAAAAAAATTAGTATTCTTCATTTCCAAGAAGTGAAAGAATAAAGGAAGTTATTATGAAATCGTTAACTGAAAATAAAGGATACCCCTTTGTATTCAAATGGTTTTGTAGATAACAAAGGCAATCATTACATACCATCATCATAATTTCCCCATATTTAAGAACTCTTTTTTGTCTTATTTCCCTGATATTTGATTTTAATAATTTCTTACTTAAGTAAACATGCTTTGGGAAGAAAAAGAGACGATAGGAAGCATCATGGCCGCACAGATACTGTCAGGGCAGAGCGGAAGTCTAAAGCCTAAAGCCAGACAGAGCAGGTAATGATGACCCCACGGGCTAAGAACAAGAGCAAAAGCAAGAACCTGCAAAGTGAATTCCAGCCTGAGAAAGAAAGGTTAGGCTAGATACAGAGGTATGAATGGAATTTGGAGGTTAGGTGGTCAGGAGGTTTTGAGGTTGTTTTGGAAAAACTGGGGTAATGGACCGAAGTTTGACTGAGGCTGTGAGCACCTGAGGAATGAGTTTTCAGTGCTGGGAGAATACTGAAAAGAAGGTATTGATGCAAGTTGAGAAATAGGGGGCTGGTGGAAGCATCAGACTGGGAACTGAGACAGTACCCTGAGGCTGGGTTGAAGAAAGATGGTCTAAGAGTGGAGTGTGAGAGCAGAGCACTGAGGAGGAGGGAGATACCAGGAAGGCTAAGGTAGAGGGTGAAGAAGGGTACAGAAGTGAGTGCAAAGGATGGAGTTGGACTAAGGAAGAGCAAAAGCAAGAGGGTCTGTTGCAATGGGGAGGAGATGGTGGTTTACCCTGGAGAAATGGACACAGGGATTAAATGTCCACTATAACAATATGGTTTCCTGAGAACACAGCGGTACAGGTCAACATCCACTGAGTTAGGCTGATGTGCGTGTACCACCTAAGGCATCTCTCTAAGAGTGGTATGTGGTACTAGCATCTTAGTCTCTGTCTCTGTCTCTCTCTCTCTGCATGTGTGTATCTCAAATGAATCATGTAGAGATGAAAAATACAACACCTGAAATGAAAAATACCCTGGGTGGGATTAAAAGGAAAAGCAAACTTGGAGTTATAGCAACAGAAATGATCCAAACTGTAGCACATGTGTGCATGCACACACGCACACACACACATGCACCCAGACTGAAAACATTAACAGAGCCTCAAAGACCTGTGGAACAACATTAAAAAAAAAGCCTAACATACATGCAATTACAGTTGCAGGGGGAAAAATGTGGGAGGTGCAGAAAAAATATTTGAGGAAATGATAGCTGAGCATTTTCCAAATTTAAGGAAAATATAAAGCCATAGATCTATTAAGCTTAATAAACTCCAAGCAAAATAAAATAAGGAAATCCACATTGAAGCATATACATCAGACTGCTAAAAGTAAGTGATAACGAAAAAAAGCTAAAATGCAACCAGAGAAAAAAGATATTTATTTACCTGTGGAGGAACAAAGAATGACAGAGGACTTCTCAGCAGAAAAGAAACAAGCCAGAAAACAATGTAGCAACATCTTTAAAGTACTGAGAGAAAAGTAAACCAGTTACACCCAGTGAAACATTCTGCAAAAATGAAGGTAAAATAATTACTGAATTACAGACAAGCAAAGCTAGAAAATGTATTGTTAGCACACCTGCAATATAATTAATGTTAAAGGAAGTTCTTTGGGCAGCAGGAAGTGATAACAGATAAAACGTTGGATCTATGTGAAGGACTAAGGAACACTGGGAGTGATAAATATGTGAGTAAAGGTAAAAGATATTTTTCCTCATTTTTACCTCTTATTAATTGACTAAAGAAAGAAGTAATGTGATGTGGGGTTTATAACATATGCAGAAATAAATTTGTATGACAACTACACCAAATGGGGTGAGGGAGATGGAGGCATACCACAGTAAGGCTCTTACACACCTGTGTGAAGTGGTTTACTATTTGAAGGTAGATCATGATAAGTTAGAGGTATATAATGTAAAGCCTAGAGCAACCACTAAAATGAAAGGCAAAGAAGTATAGGCAACTAAGCCAAAAAGGTATTCAGTTAATCTTAAAAATATATATATTCAATTAACCCAACAGAGGTCAAAAAATGAAAAAGAAACAAGAAGTGAGATTAATAGAAAACAAATATTAATATGGCAGATTTACTTACATTCAGTGTAAATTGTTCAAACACTGTAAAACGTGGAGATTGTCTGAGTGGATAAAAAAGCAAGCGTGGGTGGCTCAGTGGGTTGAGCATCTGGCTGGCTGTTGGTTTTGGCTCAGGTTATGATCTTGGAGTGGTGGGATTGCCCTGACTCACACTCTATACTCCATGTGGAGTCTGCTTATCTTCTTCCCCCATTTGCTCATGCTCTGTCTCTCTTTCTCTCTCTCTCTCAAATAAATAAATAAAATCTTAAAAAAATAAAAAGTAAGATTCAACCATATGCTATCCATAAGAAATCCAAGTTATGTATAAAGACACACATGTTAAAAGTAAAAGGATGGGAAATGACAATACCATGAAAACACTAGTCAAAAGAGAAGTAGAATGGCTATATTAATAATCAGCAAAGTTGATTTAAGAACAAGCAGTCTTGGGTGCCTGAGTGGCTCAGAGGGTTAAGCCTCTGCCTTCGGCTCAGGTCATGATCTCAGGGTCCTGGGATCGAGTCCTGTATCGGACTCTCTGCTCAGCAGGGAGTGTGCTTCCCTCTCTCTGCCCACCTCTCTGCCTACCTGTGATCTCTCTCTCTCTCTGTGTCAAATAAATAAATAAAATCTTAAAAAAAAAAAAAGAAGAAGAAGAAGAGAACAAGCAGTCTTATCAGGGGGGAAAGGGGACATTTCAAAATGATAGAGATTGATTGATCAAGAAATCATAACACCCCTAATGTGTATTCACTCAATATCATAGCTTCAAATTATATGACACAAAAACCGATAGACTAGAAAGAATAAAATAAATGAATCCTCAATTATAGTTGGAAATTTTAACAATCCTCTCTTCGTAATTGTTAAAAAAAAAAAGAGGGCATAAAATCAGAAAGGATGTAGAAAACATGAACAACACTAGGAAGCAAACTAACCTAATTAACATTTCAAATATATATGGAATATTCATAAATAAGGACCATAACATCAGCCAAAAACAAGTCTTGATAAACTTATGGGATTGAAAGTATATGAAATATATTCTTTAAATTAAATTAGAAGTAACAGAAAGATATCTGAAAAATCTCTAAATATTTGGAAATTAAACAACTTCTAAAGAACCCATGTATCAGAGAACAAAGCATAAGTTAAATTAGAAAATATTTTGAACTAAAAAGGCAAGCCATAGAGTGATGGAAAATATTTGGAAAATGTATATCTGATTAAGGTCGTTAGTACAGTATATATAAAGAACATTCACAGTTCAATAAGAAGACCAACAATCTTCCCCGCCAAAATTTGAACCCTTTGTCAAAGAAGATATACAACATGAAAAACTCTTTAAAATTAGTACTAGGGAAATGCAAATTAAAACAGTGAAATTCTCAGCCTGCTGCTCTCTGGCTCCTGCTGTCTTCTTTGCCTCTCCTCCGGGGCCCCACCATCATGGGTCCCTGGCCCCACTGGCTGCTCTCCATCCTCTTGCTACTCCACACTACCAGCTGCACTTAGCCCTTGAGCTGTGGGGCACCTGGGTCTTCCAGAAGGGCCTTAATAGTTTCCAATATAACATCAACTGCTCGGTTATGGAACCACCAGAAAAAAAACAAGGAGTGGGGCACCTAGAGAAGTTGGATACAGCATATGGTAAGTTTGGCCATGCTGGCCATCTCACCATCATTTTCAATCATGGCTTTGAGATTGTGTTAAATGACTGTAACGGTTTGCTTTTTCTAAGTTATTACATAGAGCATCTGTTGAGTGGTTCTTGTAAAAAGACAGCCAGAAACTGATTTTGGGGCTAAGAGGCCGGGCAGCATGCATCCATGGACCACCTGCTTCTAACAGCTAGCAAAGGCCTCTCACAGCTACATTCCCTTCTGGAGTCTTTATATGCATGTTTTAATGTTGAGGAATCCCAGTGACCTATCACCAAGGCAGCTGCCCTCCTGAACATTTCCTTGGAAAGCCACAACCGCCATTCTGAAATGGGAACAACCAAAGATGGCACAGGAAAAGAAAGAAAAATCTGGAAGTCTTAGATGGCTTCACCATTCAGCCTTTGAATAAAAGGAACAATAGGCAACTCAAGTTTGTTCTCTTTTGAATATTCCATTAACGTGATTTTTCCAAATTGCTTGGGATTTGAATTTTGTGTTTTATTTTGTTCATAGTGCAAATTTTTTCCCCAGTTAAATTATCCTCCCATATGCCTTCTTTCTCTAATTACCTTGAGAAACCCCAGCCCCTATTGCAAGAAGAAAACAATGCATCAGGGTATCTTGAGATGCACAGATATGTACTTGTGAGAAGACAGTTTTTTGGAGGGCTTGTTCCGGGGAACAGGCTTTCTGAATAAATCAAACTGCTAAAGGGTATCTTTTTGCAGGTCATAGGTGAGCAGTATCCTGGCCAGAAAGACTGGGTGATTAATACGTTTTTGTTTGTTTTTTTATTAGGGGCCACTAAGAACTCGACGCACTTTACTTCACAAGAATCCTATGCAGTAAATATTACTGGCTGCATTTCCCAGATAGGGAAACTTAGTCTTTTAAAGTGCTTATGCTCACACAGCATCTAAGTGTAAAATGGCAAGTCTTTCAAGCCCAAGGACCTCCCTGAGACTAAAGAGTAGAAAAAAGCCATTTCACAAAGAAGTAATGGTACTTGGAGTGACATTTCAGTGGATTTTCTGGTGAGTCCCAGTTTATAAATATGGATGTTTAATGGAATGGAATATGCATTGCATTGGTTTCTGTTGAAATTTTAGGAGAATTGGAGGTTTCTGGGTGGCCCAGTGGGTTAAGCCTTTGCCTTCAGCTCAGGTCATGATCTCAGGGTCCTGGAATTGAGCCCCACATCGGGCTCTCTGCTCAGCAGGGAGCCTGCTTCCTCCTCTCTCTTTGCCTGCCTCTCTGCCTACTTGTGACCTCTCTCTGTCAAATAAATAAAGTCTTTAAAAAAAAAATTTTTTTAGGAGAATTGGCTTAAAGCTTATGTTTCCTTACCATACTAGGCTACTCTCCCTTTCTTTCCTAACCCAGGGTCTTTACATTCAAGACAAAAACTTACCTTCTTTCTTTGTGCAGTCCTCCAAATTGGAAGGAGAGCTTTGTAAACTTCAAATTAAATACAAATTAAATACCCTTGCCAAGTTGATGTGTCTTAATTACACTATTGTTCACATCGATTGCTATCTTTTGGCTCTTTCCTACTAAACAATGGTCTAGTTTCCTGCTCAGTTGTTCAGAATTGATTAATATCAGCGTTGGTAAACTGAAAATATGGGGATACACCTAGTCCATGTTTTCTGGGAGGGCTTTTCTCTGATATCTTTGCTTGAATGGAGGAATTTCTAGATACTTTATATGCATAAATTTATGCATATAAATAATAATTTATCATTATTTTATTCAGATAATTTTTTATGACATCTAAGAGGTTCTGGTCTGCTACTCTGGGAAGTTTATGTCTTAATAAAGGTCAAGTGGCCATATACTTGACTACTTCTACCTGGATACTACTTCCATCCTCTCTCTGTCCCTGATAATTCATCACTCGGGACCTTGATGCCACCTCTGGGAAATCCTCCCCAGTTCTCTCCATTCATGGGATTTTTTTGGTTCACACTGTGCTTTTGAGTCACCTCTGTTCAGGTAGTACTGTGTTAATTGCTGTAATGGGGTAATCTGATAGTATGTCTTCCAGACTGAAAAGCTATAGATCTCCTTGTGTATCTTCAAATGTTCATAGCAGCCTTCTTCTTGTGTATCTTCAGAACCTGACTTATAAGCATTTGGAAAATTGACCACACTTTTGTCTTTTCAAAGACTTTTCACAAGTAGTATCAGTGTACAAATAATTAATTCTATAGGATTCTAGAAGCACAAATCAGGAATAACACTGTGCTTCTATTTTTGGTTCTTTGCTCTAAAGAACATCAGGTTACCTGTCTCCAGAGTTCTAAAAGACTTGTGTATTTTCAAACTGATTTTCAGGTTGTAAATACTGACAAAGCAGCTAATATGTACAAGAATGTATTCCAAATGGAATTTAGAATCACTTCTACTGAAGTCTTTTTGTTTTTTCTGTTTCTCCAAGCAACTTTGTATCTAAATGTTTTGATGGGGGGGGGAATTCATGGGCAGAAACTGGCAAATGTATGTGTTAGGAGGCACCATAATACAATACTGCATAGCATTTTCTATCATAATTGCTTGTCTTCTCCTCTGGTCTTTAAACTCTATAAGGGCAGGGATCAACTCTGTATTACTAACCATTTTATTCCCTGTGGATAGCACAATGTGTGATAAATAATAGGTCTTCAACAAACACAACAAAATACCACTACACACACACACACACACACACACACACACACACACACACCTAAAATTTAAATATGGACAATACTAAGTGGTAGACAAAGATATGAGTCTCTAGAACATTTACCCCTTGCTCAGGGAAATACAAAATGGTTCACACACTTTGAAAAATTATTTGGAAGTATTCTATAAAGATAAATAGAACCTTATCAGATGACTACATGGTGCCATATGACCTAGAAGTCATATTTGTAGTAATTACTCAAGAGAAATTAAAACATCTGTCAAACAAGGATTTGTATTCAAATGTTCATAGCAGCCTTCTTCGTAATTGCCTCTGTTAAAGTCCGATGTCGACCACCTCCCCAAAGAGAAACTGAGGACGCTCAGGATAATGCAAATCACACAGCGAAGTTTATTTCTAGCTAGCTAGGGTCCAAGCATCTGCCCAGGGCAGCGGGTTTCAGCAAGGACCCCGAATTCAAGGGTCTCAAACAGCAAGCATGAGTTACATAGTAATTTTCCTGGTTGGATGAGATAATATTTTAGCCCCCTCCCCAGTTCCTGAAATGCCCACACATTTCAGGAACAGGGGCAAGGAAGCAAGATGCACAGATGGTTCCCTGACTTATCTGCCCTCATTTGGTAAACACAGGCCTTGTAAAGGCATCAATCAAGGCTTAGATATGTAGAGGCCTAAATCACCAGGGAGTTTCAGAGCCTGTTATGCCGGTCTTGAGGCTAAGCAGGCCCTAACACCTGAAACTGAAAATAACCCAAAGGTCCATCAACTAGTGAATAAACAAATTGTGGCCTACCCCTGCAATGGACTGTCACTCCACAATAAAAAGTAATAACTTACTGATGCATGCAGCAACGTAATGAATCTTAAATGCATTATGATAAATTTAAAAATTCATCCTCAAGGGGTGCCTGGGTGGCTCAGTCATTTAAGTGTCCAACTCTTGATTTCAACTCAGGTCATGATCTCAGGGTTGCAAGGTAGAGCCCTGCATTGGGCTCTGTGCTGGGCATTGAGCCTGCTTAAGATTCTCTCTCTCCCTCTCCTTCTGCAGCCCCCCCCCCAAAAAAATTCATCCTCAAAAGACAATTATTATATGATATAATTTATTTGAACTTTTAGAAGAAGCAAAACTCTCATGACAGAAAGGACACCAATGGGGTTGCCTGGAGCGAGGGAATAAGGGACAAAGAGGGCAACCATAAAAGGGGAGGGAGGAATTTTGGAAGGTAATAGAAATGTTCAATATTATCATTTTGGTGATGATGACATCACTGAATACATTTTTAAGCATGTATCTAATTATGCACACAACTAGTGAATTTTATTATGTATGTTAAACTTCTGTAAAGCTGATTTTTAAAAATCATTTGTAATTACTCCATTTTGGAGGAACTCTGCAAATACTCCCATTCTAACATCTTGTTTGTGCCTTGTAGCAGCATGGAGATCTGGGGTCCAGCTTTCTAGGAGTAAATCCTGATTTACCAGCTGGTAACTGGCAGGCTTTAGACAAATTGCTTATTAAACCTCAGAGTTTTTCCTCCACAAAGTGTAGACAGTAAATGAACCTGGACCACAGGGCCTTGGAAAGGACTCAATAGAATGTTTAGCATGGCTCCTTGAGAGAAGGAAGTACTCCAAATGTTAGTTATTTTTCATCCATTAAAATGAGCCCACAAGACACAGATGGTTCTGCATTTCTCACGCAGATCCAAAAGCCATTTATTCTAAACTGTAGGACATATTGATTTTATTATATTTTATTTCCTCAGTCCTTTTATGTGTTTGTGTGTGTGTGCTGCGTGTGTGAATTATAGTCTATCTACTGCTTGTAGATTTTAAAGTGTATTTAGTCTATGATAGGTAGAATTTTTTTATTTTAGCTTTTAAAAACTTCATCTGGGTGGCTCAGTGGGTTAAAGCCTCTGCCTTCGGCTCAGGTCATGATCTCAGGGTCCTGGGATCGAAGCCCGCATTGGGCTCTCTGCTCAGCAGGGAGCCTGCTTCCTCCTCTCTCTCTGCCTGCCTCTCTGCCTGCTTGTGATCTCTCTCTCTCTGTCAAATAAATAAATGAAATCTTTGGGAAAAAAATAAAAAACTTCATCTTATGAAAGCCTGCTGACAGCTATTTTAAAGTTCTTTTACCCAATTCTTTTTTTCTCTTTCATCCTGTGGAGTATGTTTATTGACTACAGGTGTTAAGCACTTCACTAAGGAATGGAAAGCAGCAAGATAGAGTATGTCCTTCACCTGAGTGGTTGCATGGAAACCAGTCGTGTCTCTGAAACTTTAAGAACTCAAGGGGAAAATATACTTCAAAATTTAAAGGACAGAGTTAAAACATGCAATTTGAATTGGAATGTCTGCAAGATTGTTTCAGGATTATAAGGCTTCTGTGTAAAAGAAGTTAATAAAAGGCGTATTATGGTAAGTCCCTTATAATTATCATTTTGGACAAACCACTTTAAATTATGCAATAGCATGAATGGATAAGGAAAAAAATGAAGGATATCAGGATTGCTGGCTTGAGCCCTGAACAACAACCTAAGGCAGGTTGGAGATGAAACTATGCTTGTGCCTGCAACCAAAACTCCAGTAAGACTCAGCTCAGAGACAAAACAGGAAAAGACTTTTTCCCAGTGATTTCAGCATGCTACCAGGAATAGCGAAGATCGGAGCTAGAGAGCATGACTATAATAGAAACCCAGAGAAATACCACACAGTTGTTGTTGTTACTTTTGTTGTTGATCCTGGGCTTGGTCCTGGCATTGTTTTGAGAGGTGGGAGACAAGTTGTTTTTAAATTTCAGGTGGAAAAATAAGCAGCAAGAATATTTAGGGAAATTCTGAGAGTACCTATGATGATGGGTACTAGCCTTTTCACTACACGCCTTTAGAAACTGAAGCAGCAGTCCTGAGGCATGAAGAGATGCAAGATTCAATGGCACAGAATAGAATTTATGAATAAAATATGAGGCACCTGGGTGGCTGGTCGGTTGGGCATCCGATTCTTGATTTTGGCTCACGTCATGATCTTGGGGTCGTGGAATGGAGCCCTGCATTGGGCTCGGTGCTCAGCACAGAGTCTGCTTGTCCCTCTCCCTCTGCTTCTCCCCCCAGGTGCTCTCTCTCTTTCTGTCTGTCTCGTAAATAAATGAATAAAATCTTTTAAAAAAAGAATAATACATAAGTGTATAAGGAACACTTAGGGATGCTGTAGCAAATGACAGAATATTTGGTTTTGAATCTCCTTAACGTCACTTATTAATTTAAGCTTAGGCAAAGATGGCACTTTGAAGAAAAAAAAGAAAGTGGGTACTCATAGCAAAGTTATCTACTCCTATGTCAGCACATCAAGAGATATTCCAGGTGGATCAAAATTTCAAAAGTAAAAATGAAACTGCAAAAGTATTAGAAGAAGCCATTTAAGAATGTTCCAATAAATCAAGGATAGTCATCTATGTTTGATGCAAAACCCAGAAGAAAAAAGCATGAATAAATATGGTGCATTCAACTTCATAAAAACATTGTCTTTAAATCTGCTAGGCCAGAAATCATAAGAAGGCCCAAAGACAAACCACAAACCTGAGAAAAATATTTTCATTTCCTATCACGGAAAAAGGGTTAATTTCTCTGCTGTATAAAGGACTCCTGGGAAGCAATAAAAAATAGATCAACAACCCCACAGAAAACAGAAAAGAATCAAACATCGTTTACAACTATGGAAAAATGTTCCAGTCACTCAAAATAGGAGGCATGCAAATGAAAGCTGCGTTGAGAATTCATTGTCTAGCTATCAGACTGGCAAAGATAATAAGATTATAAGCTGCTCTGATGACAGTGTGAGCTAACATTCTCATACATTGCTGGAGGGAACGTAAGTTGGTATAAGTTCTATAGAATTCAGTTTGGCAGTACCTATTAAAACTAAAAAGCGTAACCCCTTTGGCCCAGCAATTTCACTTCTAGCAGTTTACCCAGATTGTCATTACAGTATTCTGCAAAAAAAAGAGACTAGAATCAATCTAAATAGAACCAGTTATATGAATTATGTACATTATGACCCTTTTTCTAATGATGTAATTCCAATGAAATAATAAGCTTCTGTTAAAAAAAAAAAGAATGAGGGAAAGAATGTATGTGCTGATTAAAAATTTCCAAGATTTCAAAATGTATTTGTTGAATGAATGAATGTCATTCATTCATTGAAAAGTCAAGGTGCAAATGACATGCATAGTATAGTCTATTTATTCATTCATATATTCATCAAATACACTTGAGCATCTGCTATATGTCAGGCATCACACTAGACTTGGGATATGTCCATAAAATAGACAAAGGTCCTAACTGTAGTGAAGCTTACATTCTGTGAAAGGAGACAATCAGTAAACCACAAACGTGAACATTATGTAGTGGTATATCGGGAACTGAGAGTTCTGTGGGTGAAAGAGTAGAGCAGGGTAGAGGAGATCTGTGGGGTGGGAGGTGGAGAAGAAAATAATGTGTATTGTTAAAAATACCATGGTCATGGGGCACCTGGGTAGCTCAGTTGTTAAGCATCTGCCTTTGGCTCAGGTCATGATCCCGGGATCCCTGCTCAGCAGGAAGCTTGCTTCTCCCTCTCTCACTCCCCCTGTTTGTGTTCCCTCTCTCACTGACTCTGTCAATTAAAAAAAAAAATGCTATTGTCATATTGGGTCTTATTAAGGAGGTTGAACAAAGGCTTGAAAGACGTGAGGTCATCTGCCCCGAGAGTGTCTGAGAGAAGAGTTCCAGGAGTGGGAGCTAGAGCAAAAGCCCTAGTGTGGGAATATGTCTGCTGGTGTGGGAGCAGGCTGGCCAGGCTGAGCCCAGAGGACTCTGGAAAGAGTAGTAGGAAGAGGGTAAGGAAGACAGCAGAAGGCAGATCTGTGCAGGGCCGTGTAAGGGGGTGACTTTCAATCTGAGGAGCAAGGAGCCCTGTTGGGATCTGAGCCACCAAGTGACATTGTATGACTTCGAATTTAAAAGTCTTTGTCTGGGCGCCTGGGTGGCTCAGTGGGTTAAAGCCTCTGCCTTCGGCCCAGGTCAGGGTCCTGAGATGGAGGCCCACATCGCGCTCCCTGCTCAGCAGTGAGCCTGCTTCCTCCTCTCTCTCTGCCTGCCTCTCTGCCTACTTGTGATCTCTCTCTGTGTCGAATAAATAAATAAAATCTTTAAAACAAAACAAAACAAAGCCTTTGTCTGGTGGTCTGTGGAGAACAGGCTGTGGGAGGCAGCAGTGGAGGCAGAGAGACCTCAGGCAGGGTCCCTCATCTCATGAGAGATGCTGGTGCCATCACCTGCGTGACAGCAGAGGGGGTGGTGGGCAGGGATCCGATTCTGGAAATGTTTTCCCCGTAGCCAAGAGGCTTTCCTGACAGACTGGATGTGGTATGTGAACAAGAGGAGTCAAGGATGGTGAGCGACCCCAAGGCTGAGGTGCCATGGACTGAATGGAAAGTGGCTGACAGAGCCTATTGGGAGGAAAGATCAGGAATTTAGTTTGCACGAGTTGAATTTGAAATATTTATTAGACATCCAAATGACTGGCTAATCAATGTCATCTGTAGATGGTATTTTTTTGAAAGATTTTATATATTTATATGACAGAGAGAAACACAACTAGAGAAGGAACACAAGCAGGGGGAATGAGAGAGGGAGAAGCAGGCTTCCCGCCGAACTGGGAGCCCGATGCGGGGCTCAATCCCGGGTCTCCGGGATCATGACCTGAGCCGGAGGCAGTTGCCCAACAACTGAGCCACCCAGGTGCCCCTATAGATGGTATTATGAGCCATGTATATGAATATGTTACTATTTGTATAAAAGGAGATAAAAAGGGTATATATCCAAAAAAAAGGATATATATCCATTTGCTTGACATGTATAAAATATCTGTTTTCCATACATATGCACAAAAACTGGTCATTTTGGTTGCCTGTTTAGGAGAGAACTGAGTGGCTGAGGGTCAAGTGTTGAATGGAGCCTAAGTTTTCATTGCATGTCAATTTACACCTTTAATTTTGAACCATCAGAATTTATCATACTTAAAAACTAATAAAAACTACAAGCCACATTATCAAACTGCTCCATTTCTGTGTCTAGAAGTTTCTTTCTCATTGTTAATTTTTTTAATGTTGAGAAAAGGACAAATTAGTTTCATAGATTCCAAAGACATTTATCTATCTATATATACACATACATATATATTGAACATCATATATAAGATACTGAAATTAAAACAAAATTATCAAGATATGACCTGCATTTTCTTTGATTTGTTTGCTTTTAAAAAAAGAGATATATTTATTTATTTATTTGAGAGAAAGAGAGAGAGAGAACGCACAAGTCAAGGGTGGTGGGGAGAGGGAGAAGCAGGCTTCCGGCAGAGCAGGGAGCCTGATGTGGGGCTCTATCCCAGGATCGTGGGATCATGACTTGAGTTGAAGGCAGATGCTTAACTGACTAAGCCACCCAGGCATTCCTTATTTATTTATTTATTTATTTATTTATTTATCTTTATTTTTTTGTTTCAAGTACTGAATATTTAGCCCTCATTTCATCTCAAAGGATAGCACGAGGGTTCATTTTAGGAATACTTGCATTTGCGCTCCAATAGTCGCTAGGCATGCTGTCAGGGGCACTGAGCTTTTCTGCAGGGGGAGACATTGACTAAGAAGACAGGAAAAGTGACAAGGCCATTCTCCTCCATCATGGACAAATCTGCACATATTTCCCTACGTAATCCCAGGGCCAGGTCACCTATAGCTTGCTTTCATGGCTCCAATCTTATTTAAACTCAATTTAGTATTTCATTTGTTTCTATTTAAACATAAAAAGCCTTGGAGCACCTGGCTGGCTCAGTCAGTAGAACATGTGGCTCTTGATCTCAGGGTCCAGAGTTTGAGCCCCACACTGGGTATAAAGTTTGCTTTAAAAATAAAAAAAATATATAAACATAAAAAACCTTATAATAGAAAAAAAGGATTGTTTATAGAAAGTTATGAGAACAGGTTATATAAACCTTTAAAAGGAAACATCAAAAAGTCTGGATGTGGGGAGAATTGCTAAACTTGAAAAGGGAAAAAAAAACAGTAGCTTTTAGAGGAAGTGGCTTTTGATTTTAACAAAATTAATACCTCATGTTGCTAAGAAATCTAAGCTGAAAATATACTGTATTTTCTTCCTGACCAAGTGATATCCATTTCCCAAAGGACCGTCTGTGGTCATTATAATGTCACCTTGGCAGAAACTTGAGGACATTAGTGGATCAGATGTCTTGAGTCTTAATAAAACACCATTAACATTTTAAAATAAATGATTATATAACCTATTCCTACTATCTCTGTAGAGAGGGTGCTTCCAAAAAATATCAAACATATTCTCTTTCAATTATAAATGGATTCAAATGTAATTTTCTCCAGGATGCTAATGTCACATTTTATGACCCATTGCAGAGAAATAAATAATTTGGAGTGTTTTCTGGATTACTGGAATCTAAAAGTGAAGCTAACGTTGAGGTCCTGTAACAGTTTTGCAAAATCTAAATCCATCCTAAAGGTCAGCATCAGATCCATGTTTGCCTTGTCCTTATGTGATTTCCATGCTTGAATAACTGCCTGTGGTAGATGTCTCACATTTTCCCCAGAACTATGATTTTAGATGAAAGAACATCTAGCAGTGGCACATCCAACATCATGTCAAAAATGCTGAGGTGGGGCGCTTGGGTGTCTCAGTTGTTAAGGGTCTGCCTTCGGCTCAGGTCATGATCTCAGAGTCCCAGGATAGAGCCTCACACCGGGTTCCCTGCTCAGTGGGAAGCCTGCTTCTCCCTCTCTCACTCCCCCTGCTTGCGTTCCCTCTCTAGCTGTGTTTCTCTCTGTCAAATAAATAAATAAAATATTTTTTAAAAAGGTGTGAGGGGAAGTCTAGTACTAAATGAGGAAAGTGATTTGACCCCAAAATATAATTAAAACCTTTAAAAATAGAATTTTTCCTACTTTGTACCAAGAATTTAGGCTGGAGGTGGTAGGTTTGGTCATTCACTAAGCATTTGTGGAAAACCTATTGTATGCAGTTATTGTACCAAATTTGCGGGGAGTACAGAGATCAATCAGAGAGTAGCGGGAAATGATGGGTCGATAAACAATAATAACACCACAATGCCAGATCGAGAGAGTGCTTCAGTGAAGGCATTAACAAAGGGCTCTAGGAGTTGAGAGAAATGTAAGGGCTAGTTGTGACCAGGGCCTTGAAGGACTAGTTCAGTCTCCATTGGCAGATTTGGTGAGAAGAAGGTAGGGTAATTTAAACAGAGAGAAATTTATGAGGAAAGGCAGAGTCAGGAAAATGTAAACTATGTAGTACACAGAGAGGGGGCCATGAGGCATGAGAATGGAATGTGTGGTCACAGGTAATCATGGAGGCCCTCCAATACCATGCTGCAGAATTAGGAATTTACTTGCTAGTCGATATCATAATCGTGAATATCTTCAAAAAAGATCAGAGAAAGATATTCATAGTAAAATCAGAAAACAAAGAACTAAATCAACCAAGTGATGCTCCAAATTCATGATGCAGGAAGCTCTTTTGCTCAGTCAAGAGACACTTTCCCATTTAAAAAGAAAAAATAAATGAAAGCTTTTTGCTATCATTATGTGTTTCTTAAATTTGGAGATTGTTTTACAGTAAGGTTTTGAGAAGACCCAAGGATTAACAAAGTAATGCATGTGAAAGAGATTTGCAAACAATAACATCCTATTTTTATGTACTTTAAAATAAATTCCAGTATAGTTACTATACGGTGTTTTATTAGTTTGCGATGTGCAATATAGTGATTGTCTACGTCACTCAGTGCTCATCAAGTAACATGAAACAACAGTTTGCATAAGTGGAAGAACAATATAACATTAAGGACATGGAACAGAAGTATTTTATTGTATAAAAACTAATAATATTCTTGAGGACAAAGTTAAGAGAGGAGGAGAGAATTGCAGTGAGGGAGATGGAAGGGAGGAGGGAAGACAGAAGGAGAAAGGAAGATGAGGGAGAAAGGAAGGCAGATGGATGGAAGTAGACAGGGCCCACTGAGAGAGACACAGGGTGGGTAGTTGTTAGGTACACAGCTGGCAAGGACTTCAGAAGATCCCTCACTTGTTCATTTCCTCTGCTGACAATTTCTCTTCTTCCATCGCTGGCTCTCCCTCCAAGCTTCTGAGCTGGGTACTTCTTGCTCCTCTTCAAATCAAGGAATAAAGAGAACCTCGGGGTCCGTTTAGGTCATAGTTCCCCTGAAGACCAGACTCTCAATATCCGATGAACAGATACCAGACTTAGGAATTGCCTCCTTTTGCAAAAGGCTTCATAGATGTACGATTTTACTGCAAAGACATTTCAGTCTTCAAAGTGCCTTCATGTTTGTTACCTCCTGTGAGCTTCCAGTTAAGCAGAGGGAGCTCCCTTACTCTCCCTGGACAGATCGGAAGAGGAGAAATGGTTGTAAGGCCTTTCTGCCTAAGTGGTATCCATCTCCGGAAAGGCCATCTGTGGCCATTATGATATCACACTGGGAGAAACTTGAGGATATGAGTGGGTCAGATGTCTGGAGTGTGGGTGGAAACTATCTCAAGTCTTGATAAAACAATCAATGATTATAGAGCCTCTTCCTGTTTTTTCTTTGGGGGGGGTGTAGTTTATTACAGTGAAAAGGGTATTGGGTTAAATCACAAGATATGAATTTTAAAATTAATAATGATAATTATTAGCTAATAAAAATAGCTGCTTTTAGTCAATCCTTTTGCCAGCCACAGCGCTAAACCCCTGGCACGTGTCATTCCCTCTCCATGCCACCACAACTGTGTGAGGTCAGCATAATTCTTTAGTAAATGATGTAACTAAGATTTGGAGAGCTTCAGTGATTCAGCCAAGGGTTTTAGTCCAGGGTCTCTATCGCTCAAATTATTTATAATCCCTTTGGGTCTCTTATTTATCTGTAAAATCACTACGATGATTTGAAAAAGAATGTAGAGTTTATGCATCAAAGATAGACAGTCTGTTACACAATAAACTTTTTCTGTAAAGGACCAGATACAAAATATTTTTGGCTTTTCAGGCTACACCCTCTCTGCTTCGGCATCTCAGCTCAGCCGCTGTAAACTGAGGTCGGCCAAAACCACACGGATGATAAGAGCGGCTACATTCCAGTCCCGCTTTATTACGGACACGGAGATCTGACTTTGTATCACTTTCACGTGTCACAAAATATTATTGTTCTTTGTTTTCTTTCCCAACTACTTAAGAAGATAAAAATAATTCTGGGGCGCCTGGGTGGCTCAGTTGGTTGAACGACTGCCTTCGGCTCAGGTCATGATCCCGGAGACCCGGGATAGAGTCCTGCATCGGGCTCCCTGCTCGGCGGGAAGCCTGCTTCTCCCTCTCTCACTCTCCCTGCTTGTGTTCCCTCTCTGGTTGTGTTTCTCTCTGTCAAATAAATAAAATCTTAAAAAAAAAAAAAAGTAGGAGCAGAGAAAGGTTTAAAATAATTATAGGTAGAAAGAGAAAAGTGTTTTCCAGAACTAATCAGGTGTAAAGGGAGAACAAAGAAAGTGAAGCTGCATGGTGTTGATAACCCCGACTCTGCCTAACTCCCTCACTTTGAGGGAGGGTCATGGCGTTCCGTGTCTTGCAGAGGGAACCCATATGAATGATTGGGTTTCTGGTCTGCAGCATTTAGACATGATTGATAACATTATTTGTAAATGACCAGAAATATCTTTTGAGTGGAAGAAACTGTTTCATCTGTTCTTATCAATAACCGTGGACTCTGCAGTGTGTTCTACTTGTGACAGGTGCTGTGTTAGAAGGGCCTGCTGGAACACACAAGAGTCCATATATCTGGGGACTCGATGGGGTGGATTGCTTAGAAGCTAAGACCAAATCGATCCCAAAGGAAAGCCCCCTCGAAAAACCTTCTAGGTAAAGAAAGCAAAGTTGCTAATTTCAGAAAGAGTTGGTTTTTAAAAAATAAAAGCATTAAACAGGCATTTAATAAAATTAACAGCCTTTGGAGCAGCTACAATTATAGGTCTGGGGTTCTCAAAGTCATCAGGCTTCTGGCAAGAGTGGGCAAACGGATTTGGAGTAGCCTCAGTAGAAGTGATTGTGAATGTCTCATCCACCATTTTATCTCTGTATCTTTTCATTGTTTGATACCCTCAAGAAGGGAGTAGGGGGGCACCTGAGTGGCTTAGTTGGTTAAGTGACTGCCTTCGGCTCAGGTCATGATCCCGGAGACCCAGGATCGAGTCCCACATCGGGCTCCCTGCTCGGCGAGAAGCCTGCTTCTCCCTCTCTCACTCCCCCTGCTTGTGTTCCCTCTCTGGCTGTGTTTCTCTCTGTCAAATAAATAAAATCTTTAAAAAAAAAAAGAAAGGAGTAGGTTTGTGGCCACCTACTGCTGTACGTGTAAATATCTTATACAGATGTTAGATTTAGGATGTCCTGTAGAGGCTTAAGAACAGGTCTCAAAAAAGTAAATAGATAAAAAAATAAAAATTAAAGGGCTGCCTGGGTGGCTCAGTCGTTAAGCATCTGCCTTCAGCTCGGGTCATGGTCCCCGGGTCTCAGGATCAAGCCCTGTGTCAGTCTTCCTGCTCAGCGTGGAGTCTGTTTCTCACTCTCTCACTCCCCCTGCTTGTGTTCCCTCTCTGTCTCTTTCTCTGTCAAGTAAACAAAATATTTTTTTAGGAAAATTAAAAATTAAATATCTAAAAATAAACGCAGGTCTCATTCCTGGAGGGAGTGGTTAGACGAAAGGCATCTCCCCAAGAGAGCGCTCAATGCCAGCGTCCATCATCTGTGGAGGAAACAGCAATCTGCCGTTCTGTGTCACCCCACCTAAAAGTCTGACTTCTCCTGGACCCAGCCCTCTAAGGGCCTGACTTAGAGGAAAGGTGCCGGATGAGAGCTTCTGTGGGTTAAACACAAGAACGGAGCCTCAGCCGGAAGGCAGGACAAGAGTCCATTTTGTTCAAGCCTTGAAGGGCCGGACACATCTTGTAAGCAGATTATGCTTTTTGCTCTGCTCTTTGTTTGCTTTATTCCTCTGGGCTTTGGTAAATTCTAACTGAAATGTTCCAGCCTTGCTTTAGGATCGTTGTGAGTTTTAAAAGGAAGCGTGTAGAAGCCAAGGTGTTAAAAGGGAAGCAGTGCCCCCCTGAGGCCAGCTCAGGCTGGCAACAGCAACCAGTGACGGCCTGGGGATGGTGCACTGGGTCTGTGGAGATCCTCCCTCCTGCACCATTCCTGCACATTGGGAGTTGGGAGACTATGGGGAAGGCCATCTTCCTCATTGGACAGTCTTCACAATTTCTAAACTCCTTTGCAGATAAGCATTCTTCCATAGTAAGTGTGAGATGAGAGTGGATAGAGAAGACAATGGGCTGGAGTCTCTGTGACCTCAGGCAAGTTACTTTACCTCTCTGTTCTTCAGTTTCCTCAATGATCAAATATGTGTAACTCTACCACTCTGAAATGATGTATGCAAGGATGAAATAGGTTCATATATAAACACACCTGCCACAGTGCCTGGCTTATAGGGCATCCTCAGTACAAGTTTCCTGTTATTACTATAGTATCTTGCCAGACTAGTTTTTTATCAGCCTGACTAATAGAACAAAATGATCTTCTTTCCTGGGTCTTCTGACTTTCTGTACAATTAGTAAACTATAGTAAAACTCTGGACATCAGCCCGTAAGATCCTAGCACTAGGTTAGGCACTGTGAGAATTCCCAAACCATTTACATGGTTCTTGTCCTCTGGGTGCTTACAAACACATCTGAAAAGCCGATGTTTAATGGTGGCCTTGTTAGACCTCAGTTTCCTCTTCTGCAAAATGGAGATTCGAATAGTAAGCACCTCATAGGGTTATGAGAACTAAGTTAATAAAATAAAAAACACTGCGGACATATAGTCAATGTTGGCTCTTCCTGTATGCTACTGTGAGGTAGTGTGTAGATGATGAAGTGTGGACAAGAGTAGGGATCCAGGGACGGAGGAGAGGTCCCAGGGGAGGCCACTGCGTGTTGGAAGAATGACAGACTCTTCATGAAGGAAATAAGACTGGAGCTGAGGTTGTGGGTTGGGTAGGATGGGGACAGGCAAAGACAAGTTCAGGAAGGAATAGTATTACCAAAAACACTAAGAAGGAAATTAGCAGTGACATTTGTTATTGCAGAGTGCCTTATTAATTTCAGCACAACAGAACCCCCTTTGAGAATTGCAATGTGTTATAAATGGATTTAAGTGCTTGCTGAATATTTTTGGACTTGCAAAAGAGACAGGGGACTGTGAGTGACTTCTCCCTGACAGTGACCTCATATCAGTTTCTTGAATTCTACAGAATTGTTGGTGGGAGCTTCCTTATGCCATTCTGTAGTCCGAAGGGGAAATGGAAGAATTTGTCGCTGGAGGATCCTATTATGACAGCAGATGGCTCTCTTGCATACAGGTAAGGAAAGAAGCACTGTGGTCTGCATAGAAATCATTTCAGTTCTTGGTGCTGTTGTCGCATATCGTATTATCATGGAGGCTGAATTGGGAAGTAATCTTTTGCATTGATGTTTTTGTATGAAAGATGATATTAATGCAGCAGGGGGAGCCTTCTTCTTAGGAGCATGCTTACCTCTGAGGCTCACAGCCTGATTATTGTTCCTTCTGGGAATGAGTCACACAGGGCAGTACCTACATAGTCCCTTAATTCCCTCATAGAGGTTGCTCTTCAGCCTTAACAGTGCCTCACGTACACACTCTGTAGACAGTACAGATTTGGGCTTCCAACCATTCCAATGTATGATTTTAGCGACACACTGGCCAGACACCAGGGAGTGTTCCTTTCACCATTTCTTGATACTTAGACTCCACAGACCTCAGGTGCTTCTCACTTTGTAGCAGAGTATATAGCAGAGAGAAAAATAGGACTATTATTTTGGACCTCCTGAAATCCACGCATGGTAAACTCTGCTCCATCCTGGTCAGCTTGGCACACTTTCCCATACTGTTCCCAGATCAATCGGAACTTTGCTAGTGTCCTCTGCCCGTGGGACTGCCGGAGATACATGAATGGAGCAAATCTGGGTGTTGCAGATTTAAAACAACAGGATTACTGTGTTGGGGGATTACCTAGGACTCCTCTGCTTCCAGCTCCTCCTTTTGTGATTTTCTAAAACGCGGAAACAAAGAAGATTACCTGGTCCACCAATTTCACCCTTGCCTCTGTAGGCCAGTCTTAAGTCTCCCTTCCCGCACATACGTGATTGACTATCTTATTTATTCCAGTTGAAAGACCCCCGGGGTGGGATGTCCTTCGCCCTGAGGAGACCCTCCCAAGGAACAGCGAGACCATTTCCGCGGATGCAAATAGCAAGAGGTTTATTCCGGATACACAGGTACCTGGGGCGTCCTAGTCGCTCGGAGGACTGGCGCGCCCCCGGTCGGGGTGGCGGGTCTTTTATGGGGTCGGGGAGGCGGAAGCGCT
>PITA01008425.1:0-84594 GCA_004023965.1 Spilogale gracilis
GGAGGGAAACGAAACAACAGAGATTTTGAACACAGAAACAAACTGAGGGACTTGGAGGGAGGGGGGTGGAGGGATGGGAGAGCCTGGTGGTGGGTACTGGGGACACCTAAAGCGGGGAGCACTGGGTGTGGGGAATGGGGAATGAATCTTGAAACACTGGAAAAAAAATTTAGTAACAATAAAAAAAAAATAAATAAAAAAAAAATAAAAAAAAAACATGTCTTAAGTTGCTCCTTTACTCAGGTCCTGCTCACTATTATTGTAGTATCTATAGCTTGATTCTTGACTTTACTGGCCTAACATCTCTTAATGCAAGTTTCCTTGACAGCCATGTTCCCCTGTGTTGCTCCTAACCTTGGAGAGTAGCATTTTTTTCATTTGATATGTCATTTTAAATATTGAAAAAGACTTATATTTATCTTCTCTTTACTTGATATGAAGAGCCAGTCCAACAAAACATAAATTTCATTTGGATTCAATAGCCCTACTCCCATAGGTAGGAAAGGACTCTCGACACAGCCACTAACAAGTTATGTACTATGAAATCATTGAGTGATTTCCCTTTTCTAGACCTCTATATGTAGCTAATGGGGTTAGACTAAATCAACAGCTTTCAAACATTTTTTGATTATGACTCAGAATAAATTTTACATTATGACCTATGACCTATCTTACACATACATACACACATTCCATGGAAACAAAACTTTCACAGTATTTGCCCAAACTAAGTACAGAACACTCTGACATTTGCTGTTCTCCCCTAGTTTATTTTTTTAATAAAATGTCTCTGAGAATTATAAGCTTATTTAATTATCTAGTAATAGGTTGAGATCTGCAATTTGAAAAACAGTGGGTTAGATTATTCTAGCTCTGACATTTAGAAACAATGTGAATGACCTAAGAAACATTCTTTTGCAAATGGATTACGAGTTTCTTACTGAAAATTGATTAGCATGTTCTTTGAGTCTTAATGCTACGTAATCTCAGCTTTCAATTTTTTTCTCAATAAATAATTTATAATATGTATCCAAGTGAAAGTTGCTCAGAGTGTTAGAATTAAAAATGGGAAATCAGGAGCCATTAATATTAGCCATAGGGAGAGTGTTAGGTCTATTGGGATGAGATATATGGGCCAGAGTTAGAATACTGGAATGTTCTTATAATTCACAAAGGTTTTATATCTGACTGGGTATACTTGAGACTATTTCAAGGACTAAAGCTGGGCAAACCAACCATAAAGTATCTGAGAGTTGATTCCAGACTGGTTCAGTGCTATGACTTTGAAACACATGTACTTTAGTCTCGGGACAATGACTGGCAACTGAGTTGTGGACGGAAGATGAATGAAAGGTGACAAAAATGGCTACTGACCAGAGAACCATACCAGTTTAGTATGGCTTCAGTGAGGAGGAGAGGCAGTAATGCTTACTGAGAAGAATTTCCATACTCAGAGGTAGAAGATGGAAAAATACAAAATTCGCCATGTGCTTATGAAAGACAGTTATATAACAGTGTGCAGAAAAGAGTTCACATAGTAGCTCAACACTGCCATTATTAGAAAGGCTGCTTGCAAGGCTGGCTCTTGGTTGGCACCTGGGGACTTCACTGGTAGAGAGTTCCCTACAACGAGAGAAAACATTCTCTGAATGATAAGAGTGATGCACTGTGCCTAAACTGTTTGTTGAAATAATATGGTTTATGCTGAGCAACTGCTTTCCTTCCAGTCTGGAATTCTGGACATGCTACAGAGAGTGTGTTTATGTGATCAGTTGGTAGTAATAACCTTGACTACTCAGTCTCTAATGAGCCTCCTTGGCTGACAACATCTTACATGTATTGTCAATTCATTAGAGGAGGAATTAAGTACATCTTACATGACTCCACTGGAAGAGGCTCCTTATAAGCTTGTACCTGGTTTCTTACAAGCTTTGTCCCATTTGCCTTTTCCCTTTTCTTATTTTACTTTGCAGTCTTTCACTGTAAAAAGGCCTATGACTATAGGTTGAGTCTTCTAAGCCTTTCCTACTTAACCATTAAACACATGTGCAGTCATGGGGACTCTCTACAAAGGTGGTAGAGTGAAAAGAAATGACAAAGTTCATAGAGATAGAGGGTAAAAAGAGGGAAAAAAGAAATCAAGCTTATCAAGCCTCATATGCTGAATGAGAATAATGAGTTGTGTACTTTCACAAACTCCATTCTGAGGTGGCTGATGTCAGTTCTATCAACACTGGTCAGGATGAGATGATGAGCAAATAAAATATTTTTCTGATATCAGCATCTCTATCTCAAATCCTTAATATATCCTCTAGAATAAGGATGGTCATCAGAAAGCAGAGAAAACAAGTTTGAGTGGTTAGCATACATTTTCACATTAATATAAAATTCCCAAGGTCTTTTTTTTTTGTATAGCTAGAGACTGAAAAACTTATCTATCTATCATCTATCTATCTATCTATCTATCTATCTATCTATCTATCTATCTATCTATCTATCTCTTTCTTTATTTGAGAAAGGCAGACAGCATGAAAGGTTGGGAGGAGCAGCAGGAAAGGGAGAAGCAGACTCCCCTGCTAAGAAGGGAGTCTGATGCAGAGCTCGATCCCAGGATCATGATCTAAGCCAAAGGCAGATGCTTAACAACTGAGCCACCCAGGCACCCTTGAAAATCTTTTTTAAAAAGGCATATGGGAAGATGGTGGCAGAGTAGGAAGACCCCAGGCTCGCCTTATCCCACTAACACAAATAGATAACAAACAAATCATCCTAAATGCCCCAGAAAGTAACCTAAAGACTAGCAGAGCAACCTCCACAATCAAAGGGAAAGAAAAGGCCACATCAAAGAAGGTAGGAAGTGTGGGGATGCGGTTTAGGGGAGAAATGGGTCCTCGTTGCCGCAGAGGAGAGGGAGCTGTGGTCTAGAGAAGGGTGAGACAGAGAGGAACACATAAGGAAACGGACAAGAAGGTTTCCCCAAAGCCATTGGGTTGGAGAATGAGAGAGGCTGGATTTTGTGAGTTCCAGTCCAGGGCTTAAAACCTGGAGATATAAAGATCAGCAGGCTTGGCTAGGATAACAGTCTGGAAGGTACTGTCCTGCTCCTGGAGAGAAGGCAGGCAAACCAACCCAGAGGGCAAAGTATGGAAAGAGTGATCTGAAGAGGGCCCAGGGCACAGAGTAGGGAGATTATTCGCACTTCTCAGAGTGCATCTTGGAGAGGAAACATTCAGAGATACCTCTCTAGGAACAAAGGAGATGACTAGCAACATTTCCATCCCCTGCCTTTCAGCATAAGCACACAGCTATTGGCAGGAAGTAGTGCAGTACCAACACTACTTGCCTAACTTATACATACCAATGCATTCTTTTCAAGTGCACGTGGAACATTTCCCATAATCCATTGTATCACAAAACAGGCCTCAAATATATCAAAAGATTGAAGTCATTCCATGTACCTCTTCTGACCATTGCACTAGGAGACCACAGCACACAGAAGGCAACCAAAAGAAAAAATCTGGAACAACCACAAATACGTACAAGTTAAACAATATGCTGCTAAATAATGAATGAGCCAATGAGGAAATTAACAAAGAAATTTAAAAATATATGGAAAACAATGAAAATGAAAACACAGTGGTCCAAAACCTTGGGATACAGCAAAAGCAGTCCTAACAGGGAAGTATATAGGAATACAGGCCTACCTTAAGAAGCAAGAAAAATCTCAGATAAGAAGTGAGTAATCAAAAACCTTCCAACAAACAAAAGTCCAGAGTCAGATGGCTTTATGGGCAAATTCTACCTAAAACTTAAAGAAGAGTTAATAAGCCTATTCTTCTCAAACTATTCCAAAAAGTAGAAAATAAAGGAAAACTTCCAAATTCATTCTAGGAGGCCAGCATTATCTTGATACCAAAACCAGATAAAGAACTACAGGCCAGTATCACTGGTGAACATGGATGCAAAAATTCTCAATAAAATACTAGTAAACCAAATTCAAAAATACAGTAAAGAAATCAGTCACTGCAATCAAGCTGGATTTATTTCTAGGCTGGAAGGGTGGATTAATATTTACATATCAAACAAAAGGATACAACACATTAATAAACATTAATAAAAGACAAGAACCTTTCAAAACATGCAGAAAAAACATTTGACAAAGTAGAACATTCGTTCATGACAAAAACCCTCAACAAGGTTAGAGGGACTATACCTTGTCACAAATGAAAAAAAAAAAACATAGTTAATAGCATCCTAAATGGCAATAACTTTGAGCTTTGCCTCATACGGTCAGGAACAAGACAGTGATGTGAACTCTCACCACTATTATTGAAGAGTACTGGAAGTTTTAGCCACACCAATAAGACAACAAAAGGAAATAAAAGGCATTCAAATCGGCAAGGAAGGAGTAAAATTTCACTATTTGCAGGTGCTATGGTTATATTATATATATATATATATATATATAACATATATATATACACATACACACACACATATATATATACACATGTATAATATATACATATACAGAGAAAACCTGAAAACCTCCATCAAAAAAATGCTAGAACTGATACATAAATTTAGTTAGGTTGCAGGTACAAAATAGATATATAGAAATCTGTGCATCTGCACCAGTGACACAGCAGAAAGAGAAATTAAGGAATAAATCCTATTTATAATTGCACCAAGGACAGTTAGATAATTAGAAATACTTTTTCATGTGTCTGATGGTCATTTGTATGTCCTCTTTGGAGAAATGCCTGTTCCTGACTTCTGCCCATTTCTTGATTGGATTATTCTTTGTGTTGAGTTTGATAAACTCTTTATAAATAACAGATACTAGCCCTTTAACCGATAAGACATTTACAAAAAGTCTTTTATCTTGATGAAGTACCAATAGTTGATTTTTGCCTTTGTTTCCCTTGTCTCTGGAGATGTGTCCACCAAGACATTATAGTGGCCGAGGTCAGAGGTTGCTGCAGGTGTTTTCCTCAAGGATTTTGATGGGGCCTGTCTCAAATTTAAGTATTTCATCCATTTTGAGTTTATTTTTGTGTATGGTGTAAGAAAATGGCCCAGTTTCATTCTTCTAAACATGGCTGTCCAATTTTCCCAACACCATTTATTGAAGAGACTGTCCTTTTCCACTGGATATTCTTTCCTGCTTTGTCAAAGATTAGTTGACCATAGAGCTGAGGGTCCATTTCTGGGTTCTCTATTCTGTTCCACTGATCTATGTGTCTGTTTTTGTGTTAGTACCACACTGCCTTGATGATTACAGCTTTGTAACAGAGCTTGAAGTCCAGAAATGTGATGCTACCAGCTTTAGTTTTCTTTCTCAACGTTCCTCTGGCTATCTGGGGTCATTTCTGGTTCCACACAAATTTTAGGATTATTTTTCCAGCTTTGTGAAAAAAGGCAATAGTATTTTGATAGGGACTGCACCAAATGTATTGATTGCTTGAGGTAGCACAGACATTTTAATAATATTTGTTCTTCCAATCCATGAGCATGGCATGTTTTTTCCATTTCTTTGTGTCTTCTTCAATTTCTTTCATGAGTGTTCTATAGGTTTCTAAGTACAAATCCTTTGCCTCTTTGGTTAGGTTTATTCCTAGGTATCTTACGGTTTTTGGTGCAATTGTAAGTGGGATCAACTCCTTAATTTCTCTTTCTTCTGTCTCATTGTTAGTGTATAGAAATGCCACTGATTTCTGTACATTGATTTTATATCCTTCCACTTTGCTGAATTCCTGTATGAGTTCTAGCAATTTGGGGGTGGGGTTTCTTGGGGTTTCTACATAGTGCATCTTGTTATCATAAAAAAATGCTCAACGTTATTCAGCACTAGGGAAATACAAATCAAAATCACAATGAGATACCACCTCACACCAGCTGGAATGGCTAAAATAAACAACTCAGGAAAGAACAGATGTTGGCAAGGATGTGGTGGGAATACAAGCTGGTGCAGCCACTCTGAAAAACACTATGGAGGTTCCTCAAGAAGGTGAAAATAGAGTGACCCTACAACCCAGCAACTGCACTAGGTATCTACCCCAAGATACAAATGCAGTGATCAGAAGGGGCACCTGCACTCCAATGTTCATAGCAGCTATGTCCCCAGTAGATAAACTACAGAAAGAGCCCAATATGTCCATCAACAGTGGTATATATATATATATATATATATATATATACACACACACACACACACACACACACACACAATGGAATACTACTCAGCCATCATCAAAAAGAAATGAAATCTTGCCATTTGCAACAACGTGGATGGCACTACAGAGTATTATGCTAAGCGAAATAAGTCAACTACAGAAAGACAATTATCATATGATCTCACTCCTACGTGGAATTTAAGAAACAAAACAGAGGACCACAGAGGAAGGAAAAGGAAAAATAAAACAAGATAAAATCAGAGAAAGAGACAAGCCATAAGAGACTCTTAATCATAGGAAATAAACTGAAGGTTGCTGGAGGAGAGGAGGTGGGAGGAAGGGGTAACTTGGTGATGGATATCATGGAGGGCATGCAGTGTAATGAGCACTGGGCATTAGACTGATGAATCACTGAATTTTACCTGTGAAACTAATAAAACACTATATGTTAACTACTTGAATTTAAATTAAAAAATATAATAAAAAATAATAAGACACCCAGGAGTATCTCTAATCAAAGAGGCGAAAGATCTTTACTCTGAAAACTATAAAACACTGATGAGAGAAATGAAAGATCACAGAAGGAAAGAGGAAGGCATTCCATGCTCATAGACTGAAAGAACAAATATTGTTAAAATGTCTATACTACCCAAAGCAATCTACACATTTAATGCAATCCCTATCAAAATGCCAACAGCATTTTTCACAGAGCTAGAACAAAACATCTTAAAATTTGCATGGAACCACAAAATACCCTGAATAGCCAAAGCAGTCAAAAAAGCAAAGCAAAGCTGGAGGCCTCACAATGCCAAACTTCAAGTTATCAAGCTGTAGTGATCAACCATAGTACTAACATAAAATCAGATAAACAGATCAATGGAAGTGAATAGAAATGAACCTACAAGTTCAATTAGTGATTCAACAGTTTCATACAACCCCCAGTGCTCAGTAAAACAAATTAACTTTTTAATCCCCATCATTTAACCCATCTTTAATATTCAATAAAGAGGGAACAAATATCCAGTAGAAAAAAAGACAGCATTTTCAACAAATGGTGTTGGGAAAACTGGAAGGGAACATGCAGGAGAATGAAACTGGACCACTTTCTTGAACCATACACAAAAATAAATTGTAAATGAATTAAAGACCTAATTGTGAGACAGGAAACCAAAAAAAATCCTAGAAGAGAACACAGGCAGTAACTTCTTTGACATGAGGCATAGAAACTTCTTTCTAGATATGTCTCCTGAGGCAAGGGAAACAATAGCAAAAATAAAATATTAGGACTTAATCAAAATAGAAAGCTTCTGCACAGTGAAGGAAACAATCAACAAAACTGAAAGGCAACCTACAAGATGGGAAATGATATCTGTAAATGACATATCTGATAAAGGGTCATTATCCAAAATATATAAACAACTTATAAAACTGAACACTCAATAAACAAATAATCCAGTTTAAAAGTGGGCAGAAGACCTGAATAGATATTTTTCCATGAAGATATACCTATGGCCAACAGCCACTTGAATAGATGCTCAACATCACTCATCCTCAGGGAAACAGAAATCAAAACTATAACACCTTTCAGAATGGCTAAAATTAATAACATAAGAAACAACAGTTAGTGATGGATGTGGAGAAAGCGGAACCATCTTGCATTGCTGGTGGTAATGAAAACTGGTGCAGCCTTTTGGAAAACAGTATGGAATTTCCTCAAATAGTTAAAAATAGAACTATGATCCAACAACTGTACTTTTAGGAATTTACCCAAGGAATACAACAATACTAATTCATAGGGATACATGCATCCTAATGTTACAGCAGCATTATCTACAGTAGCCAAATTATGGAAACAGTTCAAGTACCCATTGCCTGATAAAAGGATAACTGGATAAAGAATATGTGAGATAGATAGATATCACAGTATGACTCAAACTTAAAAAAGAACGAAATCTTCCCATTTGCAAGGACATGGATGGAACTAAAGAGTATTATGCTTAGTGAAGTAAGTTAGAGAAAGACAAATATCACGTGATTTCACTCATATGTGGAATTTAAGAATCAAAACAAATGAGCAAAGGGAAAAAAAGTATCAAATCAAGAAACAGCCTCTTCACTACAGAGAACAAACTGATGGTTATCAGAGGGGAAGTAAGTGGGAAGATGGGTTAAATGATGGGGATTAAAAAGTTAATTTGTTTTACTGAGCACTGGGGGTTGTATGAAACTGTTGAATCACTAAATTGTACACCGAAAACTAGTATTATACTATATGCTATTTAACTGGAATTTAAATTTAAAAAACCTTTTAAAAAATAAAGTTATCTAAAAGATGACAAAATGATAAATTATAATTTTAAAGCAATAGCTATGTATTTTTGAATTTTATTTTAAATACCATACAGAAAATTGATCTATAGTTCTATCAATTTTAATATATGTATGGAGTCATGTAATCACCAGGACAATCAAGATGTGGAACAGTTCTATCACTATTAATAAAAAATAAATCTCACGTTACCTCGTCATAGTTAGTCACACCTTCCCACTCCTAACTCTTGGGAACTACTGATCTGTTGATCTGGTTTTTTTGTTCTTGTTGTTACTATATTTTTGTCCTTTTGAGAAAGTTATATGAATAAAATCACAGAATATATAACTTTTTTAGACTGGCTTCTTTATGTCAGATTCATCAAGATTATTGCATGTATCAACAGTATATTGCTTTTAGTCGTGAGTGTAATTCCTTTGTTTGGATGTGCCACTAATTTAGTTTACTCTTGAAAAGACACTTAGGTTGTTTCCAGCTTCTGGTAATTATAAACAGTTAATATAAGCATTTATGTACAGATTTTTTTCATTTTTCCAGGGTAAATACCCAGGAGTCTGATTACTTGGTCTCATGATAACAGCATGTTTAACTTTATAAGAAAAACTGTCAAATTGTTTTCTTGAATGGCTGTGCTATTTTGTACTCCCACCAGCAGTGTATGAGAGTTTCAGTTGCTCTACATTCTTGGCTATACTTGGTATTGTCTTTTTAACTTTAGATATTCTAATATGTGTATAGTAATATGTCACTGTGATTTCCATTTGTATTCACCTAATAACTAATGATGTTAAACATCTTGAAATAGCTATATTTTTTAAAGCACAGTGTCTTTACAGAAGTAAACATGCTGTAATGTAGAATCTAAAAATTTTCACAGTACCCTGTCCTAACAATATTCAATAAAGGATATGAGGTTTTCCCATGACAGCAAAATTCAGAATATAAAGGCATTGAAAGAAAAAAATATTTTTTAAACCCTACCTTTTCTTGCGGAAACCAAGCCTGCCAATCCTGAAACTGTAATCATTCCAAGTTTTGGAAGAAAATCTTGAGGTGGATTCTTTAGATAGATATATGCATCTGTTAAGAAGTAAGTTAAAAATTAATATAAAATAATTGACTTACTATAATTAGGCAATCTATATATGATGCAGATATGCTAAAGAGATTTGCTAAGATAGTAGAATATGGTTTAAACACTTCAAAAAAAGCTACAAAAATGATTAGAGTAACGAATGAAAAAGTTAGTTAAAAGAGTTACTTGCTACAAAATAAAATCTTCCTTCCATACTTGACTTAATAATTGCTTTCTTAATATAGGCAATTATTACTCTTTAATGAAATACGATGCTAGAGTTCACACCTTTGCATGGATTACTATAAAGTAAATGTTTGACTATGTATGTATTTATCTCCCTAATGGAAATGCTTCTGGACTTACCTGTTCAAAGTCTGACAGGATCCAGCAGGAATAGAAATACTTTATTAAGGAACTTTGAATAACTGATTAGGGATATATGTAGCTTATAGACCCTGCTTGCCACTACTACCCAATACCCAGAGCATCCATTGTTCTTGGTTAAAACCAATGATCAGGAGAAGTGAGCCTAAACCAAAAGTAGAGGAAGAGTGGGCACAAGTCTATGTATCTTGGCTTTTTATATATATAAAGTATTTGTTTCCATGGAACCCAAAAAACAGACTCTTCTATCACATTTAATTATTTAATGGTAATCACTTGTTTAATCATATTCCTCAAGACTTAACTGGTATAGCAATTAAATTAGATAAATTGTGTAAAATGCTTATCATATAGCATCTTAGCATATAATAATTGCTTAATAAATGATAGGTACTATTACTTTGGTATTCTCATAAAGTGCTATACACAGTATCTTCTCAGTTGGTAAAACATGGTAATGAATAACTTACCACCTTTATTTTTCTCACATTTAAACCTTGCAAGTTAAAAAGAAAAAGAACATTTTTAATTATGGATGGTTTACTCACCTACCTTTTCCAAACTGTACTGTATCCATTATCCCATTTTTTACAAACACATAAACACCCTAAGCAAAAAGAAAAAAGGACATCTGCATTTTTAAAGATGTTGATAATTAAATCATATAGTCCACAACTCTGAGACTTAGAGTATTACAATGTTGACTTAGCACTGCACTCAAATCTAACTTTCCTATTTATTCACATGAGAATACTTGCTGAACTTAGCTTCTTTTCATTTCTTGCTTTTCTTTCTGTTTAACATGGATAATACTTGTTTACTGTTTTCCTCATATAAACAAGTAATACCTACAAAGTGGAACATCTCACAGATAATTTATTGCAGAAATACAAAGATTTATTACCTTATTTTATAAAGGCTTTGAAAATTGAATGGTATTTAAATAAATCATGGATAGAGGTATATTTCAGCTTAGAAGAAATATCTGATTAATACAGATGTGGTAGCAAGAACATAATGATTTGTAAAGAAAAGTAGCAACAAACCTAAAGAAAGTACTTAATCTTCATTTTTTTAGAGTGTATTAGAATGGGAAAAAATTTAAATAAGACATTTATTTCAGGACAGAAATCATTCTACACACAGTAGTGTTTATATTATTTTTAGAAAGGAATATAAATTCTCTACAAATCAAGATTATTACTAATCCATTGAAGTGATTAAAATTTTAAATCAAATCTGCTCTTTTATCTCTTTCTAATTTATTTTAATGCAATAAATATTGTTACACTCATTTACTGATTGATAGGTACTATCTCAATTACATCTGCCTTCAAAAATGAAAGCAGAGAATGATTTATCCAGAGAAATTACCCATAGTCATGTTGTACTCTATTGAAGAAACCAGAAAATACAACTGAAATATGGGGTTCTCCATCTCTGAACTAGCTGCTATGAAACTATAGGATAAAAAGAACAAAAACGATTTTCAAAGCAAAGAACACAGAAATAATTACATTACACAGAAAGTAAATAAATCATTATTATTGTGGTATCTCAGTATTAGTAACCTTGTCTCAGATATTTCCATGATGATCAGAGATGTAGAGGTTCATCCCTTCATCGTGGTTTCAAGCTGTACAAACCAGCACAGACCTTAACTGTCACTGAGTTACTTCTCCCTAAAGACTCTTTCAAGAAAACCTCACCTTTAAAGTCTTAATACCTATTGACTGGTTGCCTCAAAATCATGTAGCTGTTAGGGAAAAAAACTAGTCACTTTTGTGAAGTTTTCCTTAGCTTGTTTAGGAATTGACTTTTAACACTAGTAGGTCCCTGCTACCTAAATTTCAAAACACTAAGGAGGGGGAAGAATTGAATTTGACCTACAAGATTCTAAGTTTAATGAACAATGCAACTTGAGTCAGAAATAATTTTTAAAGAAGAGATTATGTTTTTAGGGGAAAATTAGAGAGAAAAAGTTGTTTATACTGAAGATGTAATTAATGCATTCAAAGTGCTCTTCTTCAACCTATTCACTTTAGCGTATTAAGAGAATTAAAGTTCTTTTAGTCTTAAATTAGGTGATAGTAACAATAGCAATTTAAGCATCTCTCAGGAACAATTTACCTCACTGAAAACAAATTTGGGAACACTACGGAAAACTAGGTCTCAGGAGACTTAAGTATGAATCATCTGGCTCTTGGTACATAGCATTAAGGACTTTTATTTTTTTCAATAGCTGACTATATTCAGAATGGTCTTATAAGCTATATACAACAAGTTAAGATTTTGCTTAGCCAGGTAAGGAAAAATTGAGAAATAATTTCAGAACTTCTTATAAATGGCCAAACAACTATACATGAAAAAGAACATAAATGCTTGCTGAACTATCTTAATCTATGCAGTAGTGCTACAGTAGATTAAATATTACTAAATACAGCTACAGATTCTTGGCTGCTACTCATATTGAGAGGTGGCATCTAATTTCACTCCCTTTTAAGCTGGGGTAGCCTTTGTGACTTAACAATAGAATGCTGTATAAGAAAACTTGGACATTTGATGGTAAATAAGAAGCTCAGTAAATTCTGCCAAGGGCCTCTTTTTAAGACCCCTGAACTGCCTGTGTTTAAGTTATCTGACTTTGCCGATATCACCATGCCTGATAGGCCACAAGTAGGTCCTTTACTCAGTATTCCTAGCTGAGCCCAGCCTTCTAGCTATCTGTGACAAGGTACTAAGAATGGGAATGAAGCTGTCTTAGGGCCTCTAGATCAACCCACTCACCTGATGAATGTCACTAAGTAACCTCTGTCAATACCAAATGCAACAGAATAATCACCTGGTTGAACAAATCAGAAACCTCCAAACCACTATTAGAACTCACTTACCTTGCACCAGCCAATATAATGACCAGTTGTAGTGCGGATGGATGCAAAGCCTATTTGTAAATGACCAGGCTGTTCTTCAACATATTTAGAATGTAGAGGTGGTGCAGTATATATGGGAAGCTAGAGGGAAAAAAAGTTCATGTTAAAAATATAAAACAGCTGGACTTCCTTTTTCAGGAGTACAGAAGTCATCAAACTTCCTGATAAAGCAATTAAACTTTTTTTTTAAAGATTTTATTTATTTGACAGAGAGAAACACAGCTAGAGAGGGAACACAAGCAGGGGGAGTGAGAGAGGGAGAAGCAGGCTTCCCACTGAGCAGGGAGCCTGATGCGGGACTTGATCCCAGGTTTTTGGGATCATGACCTGAGGCGAAGGCAGTCGCTTAACCAACTGAGCCACCCAGGCGCCCCACATAAAACAATTAAAAATGCTGATAAAATATTCTTAAAAACATCTTAAAATGGGAGGAATGATCCAGTAAGCTGTTTCTAAAGACTGTTCAGAAGCCTAGATTTAAAAAACAACAGAAATACAGAGATAAGCAATAAAGCCAGCTTTTTTTAACTTTAAATTTATTTTATTTTTTCAGTGTTCCAAGATTCATTGCCCATGCCCCACACCCAGTGCTCCATGCAATCAATAGGTGCCCTCGGTACCCACCACCAGGCTCTCCCATCCCCCCACCCCCCTCCCTCCAAGTCCCTGAGTTTGTTTCTATCTCCAAAGTCTCTCCTGTTTTGTTTTTCTCCCTGAATTACCCTACTTCCCATTTACTTTCCTTCTCCTACTGTCTTCTATATTACCCATATGCACCACAAGTAAGTGAAACCATGTGATACTTGACTTTTTCTACTTGGCTTATTTCACTCAGCATAATCTCTTCCAATCCAGTCCATATCGCTACAAAAGTAGGATATTCATCCTTTCTGATGGAGGTGTAGTATTCCATTGTGTATATGTACCACATCTTTATCCATTCATTTGTTGAAGGGAACCTTGGCTCTTTCCAGTTTGGCGATTGTGGCCATAGCTGCAATGATCATTGGGGTACATATGGCCCTTCTTTTCACTACATCTGTATCTTTGGGGTAAATGCCCAGTAGTGCAATTGCAGAGTCAAAGGGTAGCTCTATTTTTAATTTTTTAAGGAATCTCCACACTGTTTACAAACAGCTGCACCAACTTGCATTCCCATAAACAGTGTAAGAGAGTTCCCCTTTCTCTGCAGCCTCTTCAACACTTGTTGTTTCCTGTCTTGTTAATTTTGGATATTCTGACTGGTGTAAGGTGGTATCTCAGTGTGGTTTTGATTTGAATTTCCCTGCTAGCTAGTGACGCTGAACATTTTTTCATGTGTCTCTTAGCCATTTGTATATTTTCTTTGGAGAAGTGCCTCTTCATGTCTCTTGCCCATTTTTTTGATGTGTTCATCTTCTTTTTGGATGTTGAGTTTGAGTATGGATATCAGCCCTTTGTCTGTAGTGTCATTTGCCAATATCCTTTACCATTCTGTGGGTTGCCTCTTTGTTTTGCTGACTGTTTCCTTTGCTGTACAGAAGCTTTTTATTTTGATGAAGTCCCAGAAGTTCATTTTCGCTTTTGTCTCCTTTGCCTTTTGAGACTTGTCTTGAAAGACGTTGCTGTGGCCGATGTCAAAGAGGTTACTGCCTATGTTCTTTTCCAGGATTTTGATGGATTCCTGCCTCATGTTGAGGTCTTTCATCCATTTTGAGTTTGCCTTTGTATGTGGTGTAAGAGAATGGTCTAGTTTCATTCTTCTATATGTAGCTGTCCAATTTTCCCAGCATCATTTACTGAAGAGACTGTCTTTTTGTCCACTGGATATTTTTTACTGCTTTGTCGAAGATGCTTTGACCGTAGATTTGTGGGTCCATATCTGGACTCTGTACTCTGTCCCATTGGGCTATTTCTCTGTTCTTGTGCCAGTACCATGCTGTCTGGGTAATCACAGATTTGTAATAAAGCCTGAAGTCAGGTAACGAGATGCCCCCAGCTTTGTCTTTCTTCTTCAGAAATTCCTTAGCGATTCGGGGTCTTTTCTGGTTCCATATAAATTTTAGGATTATTTCTTCCAACGCTTTGAAGACTGTTGGTGGAATTTTGATCGGAAGGGCATTGAAATTATAGATTGTTCTGGGTAGTATAAACATTTTGACAATGTTTATTCTTCCGATCCATGCGCATGAAATGCTCTTCCATCTTTTTATGTCTTCTTCAATTTCTTTCATGAGTGTTCTGTAGTTCCTCGAGTACAGATCCTTGACTTCTTTGGTTAGGTTTATTCCTAAGTATCTTATGGTTTTTGGTGCTATAGTAAATGGAATCGATTCTCTGATTTCCCTTTCTATATTTTCATTGTTAGTGTATAAGAATGCAACTGATTTCTCTGCATTGATTTTGTATCCTGCCACGTTACCAAATTGTTGTATGAGTTCAAGTAGTTTGGGGGTAGAGTCTTTTGGGTTTTCCATATAGAGTATCATGTCATCTGCAAAGAGAGAGAGTTTGACTTCTTCTATGCCAAGGTGGATACCTTTTATTTCTTTCTGTTGTCTGATTGCTGTTGCTAGGACTTCTAACACTATGCTGAACAGTAGTGGTGAGACTGGGCATTCTTGTCTTGTTCCTGATCTCAGATGGAAGGCTGTCATTTTTTCTCCGTTGAGAATGATATTCGCTGTGGGTTTTGTGTAGATAGATTTTATGAGGTTGAGAAATGTTCCCTCTATCCCTATACTTTGAAGAGTTTTGATCAGGAACGGATGGTGTATTTTGTCAAATGCCTTTTCTGCATCAACTGAAAGTACCATGTGTTTCTTCTCCCTTCTCTTATTGATTTGTTCTATCACATTGATTGATTTGCGAGTGTTGAACCGCCCTTGCATCCCTGGGATAAATCCCACCTGGTCATGGTGGATAATCTTTTTAATGTATTGTTGGATCCTGTTAGCAAGGATCTTGTTGAGAATCTTGGCATCCATATTCATCAGAGATATTGGTCTGAAGTTCTCCTTTTGATGGAGTCTTTGTGTGGTTTGAGGATCAATGCTGGCTTCATAGAAAGAGTCTGGAAATTTTCCTTCTGTTTCTATTTTTTGAAACAGCTTCAGGAGAATAGGTGTTATTTCTTCTTTGAATGTTTGGTAGAATTCCCCAGGGAATCCGTCTGGTCCTGGACTCTTGATTTTGGGGAGGATTTTGATCACTGCTTCAATCTCGTTACTAGATATAGGTCTATTCAGATTGTCAATGTCTTCCTGTTTCAGTCTTGGAAGTTTATAGGTTTCTAGGAATGTATCCATATCTTCTAGGTTGTTAAACTTATTGGCATATAATTGTTGATAGTAATATTTGATGATTGTTTCTATTTCCTTGGTGTTGGTCGTGATCTCTCCCCTTTCATTCATAATTTTATTAATTTGAGTCTTCTCCCTTTTCTTTTGGATTACTTTGGCCAACGGCTTATTGATCTTATTGATTCTTTCAAAGAACCAGCTTCTAGTTTCCTTGATGTGTTCTACTGTATCTCTAGTTTCTGATTCATTCATCTCTGCTCTAATCCTAACTATTTCCTGTCTTGTGTGGGGGGTTGGTTTAATTTTTGTTGATTTTCCAGTTCTTTAAGGTATAATGAGAGTTGGTGTATTCGGGATTTTTCCATTTTTTTGAGTGAGGCTTGGATGGCTATGAATTTCCCCCTTAGGACTGCCTTTGCTGTATCCCATAGGTTTTGGATAGACGTATCTTCATTCTCATTCGTTTCCATGAAGTGTTTCAGTTCTTCTTTGATTTCCTGGTTGATCCACAGATTATTGAGCAGTATCGTCTTTAGCTTCCAAGTGTTTGATTTTCTCCTGAACTTTTTATGGTGGTTGAGTTCCAGTTTCACGGCATTGTGGTCAGAGAATATGCAGGGAATAATCTCAATCTTCTGGTATAGGTTGAGCCCTGATTTGTGACCTAGTATGTGTTCTATTCTGGAGAAAGTTCCATGCGCACTCAAGAAGAATGAGTATTCTGCTGTTTTAGGGTGGAATGTTCTGAATATATCTATGAGATCCATCTGGTCCAGTGTGTCATTGAAAGCTCTTATTTCTTTGTTGATTTTCTGTTTAGATGATCTGTCCATTGCTGAGAGTGGTGTGTTAAGATCTCCTACAATTAGTGTATTCATATCAATATGACTCTTTATTTTGCTTAAGAGTTGGCTTATGTAGTTGGCTGCTCCCATGTTGGGGGCATAAATATTTACAATCGTTAGATCTTCTTGGTGTATAGACCCTTAAAGAATTATGTAGTGTCCTTCTGTGTCTCTGACTACAGTCTTTAGATTAAAATCCAATTTGTCTGATATGAGAATCTCTACCCCAGCTTCCTTTTCGGGTCCGTTGGCATGAAAGATGGTCCTCCATCCGCTCACTTTCAATTTGGAAGTGTCTTTAGATTCAAAATGTGTCTCTTGTAAACATCATATGGATGGGTCCTGTCGTTTTATCCAGTCTGCAACCCTGTGCCTTTTTATTGGAGCATTTAGGCCATTCACATTGAGAATGATTATTGATAGATACATTTGTATTGACATCCTGTTGCTTGTCAAGCTCATGTTTCTACAGATTACCTCTGTAAATATCTGTTCTACTTTAAAAGTAAAAATAGAAAAAAGTTAAAAAAAATCAAATAAGGTGAAAGACTGTATCAATAAAGCATACAGCTTTCGGGGCAGTACCAGCAGTTTAATAAGTTGCCTCCCCCCCCCCCCCCCGATGTTGGGGTTTTAACAGTTTGGGTGTTGTCCTCTTGTGCTTCTGGTTTGCCTTCCGGGGGCGGGGCCTGCCTCCGTTTTCAGTCCCTTCTACCTGGGTTCTGTCTCTCCGCCCCCTTCCTAGGGACTGGAGTCTATTGTAACTAGGTTGTCAGGGTTCAGTTCTCTGGGGGGGGGTTGTTCTTTTACAGCCTTTTGCTATTGTAGAAGAATCAGGTGGGAGCAAGATGTCTGCGCCCAGACCTCCTTCCCAGAGAGAGCCCCTAATTAGCAACCTTCTGGACGATGAGGGGGGCCCCACAGTCTCTTCCTATATCCTCTCCCTTGGCTGCTTGTCACAGCCGGGCAGGCGCGGACGCTGGTTTGATTCCTGTCCAAAGCCCCTGATTGTCGTTTCGCTCCTGCGCCACAAAAACTGCAACTGATTTTGGGTCATGCGACCTTGTCTGTGCCCAGGGAGTCTGTGGTGACCTCTGCACAGGAAGGACTAAGGTCCCGCGGCCCTGCAAAATCACCTTCCCTCGGGGTCCGTGTCTGGCCCACAGGGTGGAGAGAAGCTGCAGAGAAAAGCAGCTGAGAAAAGAGAAAAAAAAAAAGAAGGAAAAAAGCAGCAGAAAAATAGAGTCCGCTCTGCTAGTTCTGCTGGTTCCCTAGCGCACCAGCGGGAGCACTTTCTCTCTGCCAATCCCCGTTTCCCGGCTGCCCCTCAGGCACTCAGTTTCTGTTTGCTTTGAATCAGACCATAATCTGCTGTTGTTCCCCGAACACAGAGCACTTTCGTGCTGGGGTATTGCCTTCCAATGGGTCACCTCTATGGGCTTCTTCCCCCACGCCCCTTTGGATATCCCTCCGATCGCTCTCAACCCACTCTACCTCTTTGCCAATGCGCCTTGTCCCCCACGGTGTTCCAGAAGTGCGAAATATCACATTTAAGGCTGATTTCATGGGTGCTCACAGTGTTCCTGTAGTGTTTTTTGCAGGAATTGAGCTCACCTGGGGACTCCCCGAGATGGGGTCACCTGGCCTTCCACCATCTTCCCCTCCTCCCAATAAAGCCAGCTTTTACCTTGTCATCATTTGCTTTAAAATAGATGGTTCGTAGAACATGGAATCATGAAGAAAACCTAGAAAAAGCAATCTACAAATATAATGTAATCCCTATCAAAATACTAATAACATTTTTAATGAACTAGAACAAACTATCCTAAAATTTATATGGAACCACAAGACCACAAATAGCCAAAGCAATCTTAATAAATATAAATAAAACTGTGGAGGTATCACAATCAGGATTTCAAGTTTATTACAAAGCTGTAGTAATCAAAACAGAGTAGTACTGGCAGAAAACTAGACACATAAATCAATGGAACAGACAGGAAATCCAGAAATAAGCCCGCAAATTATATAGTCAGTTAATTTCCAACCAAAGAGGCAAGGATATGCATGGGGAAAAGGACAGTCTCTTCAACAGTGTTGGGAAAACTGGACAGCAACATGAAAAAGAATGAAACTGAACTACTCTCTTATACCATACACAAAAATGAATTAAAAATGAATTAGAAAAACCTAAATGTGAAATCATAAAAATCCTAGAAGAGAACAGAGGCAGTAACTTCTTTGACATCATCTGTAGCACATCTCCCTAGATATGTCTCCTGAGGCACGGGAAATAAAAGCAAAAATAAACTTTGGGGACTAATCAAAATAAAAAGCTTTTGCACAAAAAAAGGATACTATCAATACAACTAAAAGACAACCTATTAAATGGGAGAAGATTTTTGCAAATGACATATCTAATAAAGTGTTAATATCTAAAACATATGAAGAAACATAAAAATCAATAGCCAAAAAACAAATAATCCATTTGAAAAATGGGCATGAAGATATGAACAGACATCTCTCCAAAGAAGACATACAGATGGGCAACAGACATATAAAAAGAGGCTCAGTACCACTCATCATCAGGAAATTGCAAATCAAAACCCCAATGAGATATCAACTCATAGCTGTTAGAATGGCTAAAATAAAAAATGTAAGAGAAGACAAGAGTTGAGGATATGGAAAAGAAGAAATCTTATGAACTGTTGGTGGGAAAGAAATTGGTGCAGCCACTGTGGAAAATAGTCTGGAGGACCCTCAAAAAGGTAAAAATAGTACTATGCTATGATTCTGTAATTCCACTACTGGGTACTTACCCAAAAAAAACAACACTAATTCAAAGAGATACACACACCCCAATGTTTATTGCAGCATTATTTACAACAGCCACATTGTAGAAGTAGCCCGTATGTCCACGAACAGATGAATGGATAAAGACGTGATACACACACACACACACACAGGAATATCATTTAGTCATAAAAAGAATGGAATCTTGCCATTTGCAAGGGTATGGATGGAGTTAGAGAGTATAATGCTAAGTAAAGTAAGTTGGTCAGAGAGAGAGAACATGATTTCATTCATTTGTGGAATGAAAGAAAGAGCAGGAATGAGCAAAGGAAAACAAAAGACAGGTGGAAAAATGGTCTCTTAAACTATAGATAACAAACTGATGGTTACCAGATAGGAAGGGTGAGCTTATGGGTAAAACAGGTGATGGGGATTAAATATTACACTTATGATGAGCACTTGAGTAATGTATAGAATTGTTGAAGCAGTATATTGTGTACTGGAAATAAATATAAAAGCATATGTTAACTATACCAGAATTAAAATTAAAAAGTTAACAGAAAAAGAATTTAACTCGTAAGTTAGACTAGATACAGTTATTGAGAGACTTACACTAGAGAGATTCAGAAATCCATCATATCCTAAGAAGGATAAAGAAAAAATAAACCAGAATTAGATATACAATAGTAAAGCTCCATAATGCCAATGTTAAAAAATGAATCTTAAAAAAAGCCAGAGAATAATTACCTTCAAATGAATAAATATTAAATAAAATTTTGACTTCTCAATAACAACACTGTAGAAGATAATATCTTCAATGTGCCAAGAGAAAGTAACCCAACTGGGAATTATATTCTCAATAAAATATCTGTTTCAAAAATGAAGGGGTAGCAAGAACACATTGAGACAGATAAACGCAAGATACTGTGCAACCAAATAACCCTCACTAGACAGTTTATTAATTTGCTTACTTGATCATACTTACTGACTAGATCACTGGTTTATTATTAAGGATAAAACTCAGGGATATAGCTAAATGAAGAGGTACATAGGTCAAGGTGTGCAGAAAGGGAATGTAGCTCCCATGCCCTCTCCATGTGCACCATCCTCCCCACATATCCATGTGTTCAATGTGGAAGCTCTTCAAAACTCATCTTTCTGGATTTTTTTTAAAGATTTATTTCTTTATCTCAGGAGAGACAGAGAAAGAACACATGAGAGGGGAGAGATGGAGGACGATGGAGAGAATTAAACTATCCATTGAGTGTGGAGCCCAATGCAGGACTCAATCTTAGGACCCCTGAGATAAACACCTGAGCTGAAACCAAGAGTCAGATACAACTGACTGAGCCACTGAGGTGCCCTTCCTTTTGCTTTTTTGTTTCTTTTCAAATGTACTGTTCAATAATTTATCAATTGCATATAATATCCACTGCTCATCATATCACATGCCCTCCTTAATGGCTATCACCCAATTACCACACCCCCCAATTACCTCCCCTCCAGCAAACCTCAGTTTCTTTCCTATATTTAAGAGTGTCTCATGGTTTTTCTCACTCTCTGATGACTTCTCACTGTTTTCCCTCCATTCCTCCATGGTCTGCTGCCTCATTTCTTATATTCAGCATATAAATGAAGACAAATGATAACTGTCTTTCTCTGACTTATTTTGTTCACCATAATACCTTCCAGTTCCATCCATGTCAATGTAAGTGGTAAGTATTCATCCTTTCCTATGGCTGAGTAATATTCCTTTGCACATATATACTACACCTTCTATATCCATTCCTCTGCCCATGGACATCTCAACTCTGTCCACACTTTGACTATTGTGGGTATTGTTGCTATGAACATTAGGGTGTAGGTCCCCCTTTGATTCACCACATTTGTATCTTTGAGGTAAATACCTAGCACAATTACTGGATCATAGGGTAGCTCTATTTTTAACTTTTTGAGGAACCTCCATAATGTTTTCCAGAGTGGCTGTTACCAGCTTGCATTCCTACCAACAGTGTAAGAGGGTTCCCCTTTCTCCACATCCTTGCTAACATATGCATTTTCCCAAGTTGTTTATTTCAGCCATTCTGACTGGTGTGAGGTGGGATCTCACTGCGGTTTTGATTTGTATTTCCCTGATGTCAAAGGATATAGAGCATTTTTCATCCATCTGTTGGCCATTTGTACATTTTCTTTGAAGAAATATCTATACACGTCTTCTGCCCATTTCTTCACTAGATTCTTTGTTTTTTGAGTGTTGAGTCTGATAAATTCTTTTTAGATCTTGGATACAAGACCTTTATGTGATATGTCACTTGCAAATATCTTCTCCCCATCCACAGGTTGCCTTTAAGTCTGTTATTTCCTTTAGTGTGCAGAAACTTTTTATCTTGATGAAGTCCCAATAGTTCATTTTTGCTTGTTCATTTTTGCCTCTGTTTCCTTGCCTTTGGAGACATGTCTAGCATGAAGTTGCTATGGCCGAGGTCACAGAGGTTGTTGTCTGTCTTCTCTGCTAGGACTTTGATGGATTCCTTACTCACATTTAGGTCATGCAAACATACTGAGTTTACTTTTGTGTATGGTGTTAAGAAAATGGTCCAGTTTCAGTCTTCTAAATGTAGCTGTCCAATTTTCCCAATACCATTTATTGAACAGACTGTCCTTTTTCCACTCGATATTCTTTCCTGCTTTGTTGAAGATTAATTGGCCACAGAGTTGAGAGTCCATTTATGGGTTCTCTATTCTGTTCCACTGATCTGTGTGTCTGATTTTGTGCCAGTACCATGCTGTCTTGATGATTACAGCTTTTAATATAGCTCGAAGTCAGGCATTGTGATGCCCCCCAGGCCCCAACTCTGGTTTTCTGGTTTTTGTTTTCAACATTCCCTTTTCAGTCTTTTCTGGTTTCATACAAATTTTAGGATTGTTTGTTCTAGCTCTGTGAAAAATGTCAATGGCATCTTCATAGGAATTGTACTGAATGTGTAGATTGCTCTAGGTAGCCTAGATATTGTAACAATATTTGTTCCTCCAATTCATAAACATGGGATGTTTATTCATTTCTTTGTGTCTTCCTCAATTAACTTCATAACTGTTCTGTAGTTTTTGGAGTACAGATATTTTATCTCTTTGGTTAGGCTTATTTCTAGGTATGCTTTTTGGTGCAATTATAAATGGGATCAACTCCTTAATTTCTCTCTCTTCTGTCTCATTGTTAGTGTATAGAAAAGCATGATTTATTTGCATTCATTTTATATCCTGTCACATTGCTGAATACCTGTATGAGTTCTAGCAATTTTTGGGTGGAGTTTTTTTGGCTTCTCTACATAAAGTATCATGTCATCTGTGAAGAGTGAGTTTGACTTTCTCTTTGCCAATCTGAATGCCTTTTACTTCTTTTTGTTCTCTGATGGCTGAGGCTAGGACATCGAGTACAATGTTGAACAACAGTGGTGAGAGTGGGCATGCTCCTGACCTTAGTGAAAAAGCTCTCAGTGTTTCCTCATTGAGAATGGTATTCACTCTGGGCTTCTCGTGGATGGCTTTTATGATATTGAGGTATGTTCGCCCTCTCCCTATATGGTGGAAAGTTTTAATCAAAAAACAATGCTGGAATGGTTAAATGCATTTTCTGCATCTATTGAGAGGATCATACGGTTCTCATCCTTTCTTTTATTAATGTGATCTATCACACTGGCTGATTTGTGAATGTTGAACCACCCCTGCATCTCAGAAATAAATCCTACTGGTCATGGTGAATAATCCTTTTACTGCACTGTTGGATCCTATTTGCAGGTACCTTAGTGAGAATTCTGACATCCATGTTCATCAGGAATATTGGTCTGTAATTCCCATTTTGATGGGGACTTTGTATGGTTTATGGATCAAGGTAATACTGGCTTTGTAAAGTGATTTTGGGAGTTTTCTTTCCATATCTATTTTTTTGAAATAGCCTCAGAAGAAGAGGTATCAGTTCTTATTAAAATGTTTGGTAGAATTTCCCTGGGAAGCCATCTGTTCCTGGACTCCTGCTTGTTGGGAGATTTTGATTATTACTTCAATTTCCTTGCTGGTTATAGACCTGTTTAGGTTATCTCTTTCTTCCTGTTTCAGTTGTGGTAGTTTATTCGTTTCCAGGAATACATCCATTTCTTCCAAATTGCCTAGTATGTTGGCACATAGTTGCTCACATTATGTTCTGAAAATTATTTGTATTTCCTTGATGTTGATGATGATCTCTCCTCTTTCATTCATGATTCTAACAATTTGGGTCCTTTCTCTTTTCTTTTTGGTAAGTCTGGCTAGAGGTTTATCAATCTTATTAATTCTTTCAATGAACAAGATCCTTGTTTCATTGATCTGTTTTATTGTTCTTCTTGTTTCTAGGTCATTGATTTCTGCTCTAATCTTGATGATTTATGTTCTCAGGCTTAGTTTAGGATTATTTGTTCTTTCTCCATTCCACTAGGTTAAGTTTAGCCTGTATATTTGAGACTTCTCTAGTTTTTTTTTTTTTTTTTGAGAAAGGCTTGTATTCCTATGTATTGCCCTCTTAGGACCACCTTTGTTGTATCCAAAGGTTTTGAACAGTTATTTTCATTTTCATTTGTTTCTATATATTTATTTTTTTTTTTTACCTTCCCAGTTGACACATGCATTCTTCAGGAGGACGTTCTGTATCTCTCAAGTGTTTGAGTTCCTTCCAAATCTCCTCTTATGTTTGAGTTCAAGTGTCAAAATTGTGGTCTGAAAATATGCATGGAAAAATCCCAATCCTTTGGTATTGGTTGGAACCTGGTCTGTGTCCCAGAATGTGATCAATTCTCAAGAAAGTTCCATGTGCACTAAAGAAGAAGGATGTGTATTATGTTGCTTTAGGATGGAATGCTCTGTATGTATCTGTGAAGTCCATCTGGTCCAAGGTGTTATTGAAACACTTTGTTTCTTCATTGATCTGCTTAGATGATCTGTCCATTGCTGTGAGTGGGGGAGTGGTATGTTGAAGTCCCCTACTATTATTGTATTATTACCAATGTGTTTCTTTAATTTGGTTATTAATTGGTTGGTATAACTGGCTGCTCCCACGCTGAGGACATTAATATTTACAATTGTTAGACCTTTTTGTCGGACAGGCACTTTAAGTATGATATAGTGTCACTCTTCATCCCTTACTACACACTTCGGTTTAAAATTTAATTTGTCTGATATTAGGGTAGTTACCTTAGCTTTCTTTTGAGGTTCACTTGTGTGATAAATGGTTCTCCACCTCCATCACCTTCAGCCTGGAAGTGTTTTTAGGTCTAAAATTAGTCTTTTATAGAGCAGCATATGGATAGGTCTTGCCTTTTTATCCAATCTGATACTCTTTATCTTTTGATTGGAGCATTTAGTACATTTACATTCAGAGTAACTTCACAAATATGAATTTAGTGCCATATTACCTACAAAGTCCCTATTCTGTAGATTGTCTCTGTTTCCTTCTGGTCTATGTTACTTTTGGGTTTTCTCTTCACTTACAAGATCCCCCTTATTATCCCCTGCAGGGCTGGTTTAATGGCTACATATTCTTTTAGTTTCTCTTTGTCCTGGAAGCTCTTTATCTCTCCTTCCATTCTGAATCACAACCAGATAAAGTACTCCTGGCTGCAGGTTCTTCCTATTTAGTACTCTGACTATATCATGCCAGCCCTTTGTGGACTGTCAGGTTCCTGTCAATAAGACTGCTGCCAGCCAGCCTAACGTTTTTCACCATTGTAGGTTCTGAAGCTCTTACCTCAAGCTGCTTTCAGGATCTTCTCTTTATCTCTGAAATTTGTAAGCTTCACTATATTATATGCCAGGGTGCTGATCAATTTTAATGATTTTTAGAGGGGTCCTCCCTATCTCCTGGACTTGGATGCCTGTTTCTTCCCCTAGATTAGGTAAGTTCTCAGCTATGATTTACTCAAATATACCTCTGTTCCTCTCTCTTTCATCTGGGACCCCAATAATTCTAATACTGTTTTGCTTTATGGTATCACTGATTTCTCAAAGCCTTACGTCATGGTCCATTAGCTGTTTTTCTCTCTTTTCCTCATCTTCCTTCCTCTCCAGTGTCTTGTCTTCTATGTCACAGACTCTGTTCTGCTTCATTTACCCAGCAGTTAGAGCATCCAATTTAGACTGCTTCTCAGTTAAAGCATTTTTAATTTAGGCGTGATTCTCTAGTATGTTTTATTCTTTTTTCAAGCCCAGCTTGTAACTTTATCACTGTTATCCTGAATTTCAGCTCTGACATTTTACTTATATCCATACCAATTATACCTGTGGCAAAGAGTATTCCCTCTGTTTTCCCTTTAGTTGTGAAGACCTCCTTCTAGTCATTTTGCCCAAAGAAGAATGGTGGGAGAGCAAAATAAAAAATGTCAACCATGACCTAAGTGAAAACACAGTATACAAATCATAGAGTCAGAAACAAAAACAACCCCCCAAAATACAACAACAACAAAAAACCGGAGGGGTAGAAGAAGAGAGAATATAATCTCCTAAGTGGGCAAAACAGGGTGATCCACTTGGTCCTGGCAGTGCTTTGGTCTGTTTGTTAGAAGACACTAATTTCCAAAATTGTAAAGAATGTAAAAGTCTATATAAACAAAAATAAAATTGAATACAGTAAAAGGAAGCCAAAATGAAGACTATGTCTATAAAATGTAAATGTAAAAGATGAAAGTTTAAAAAAGACTTAAAAACAAAGAGTTGATAAAATAAGAAACCAGCAGCAAAGGAAAAAAAAAACAAAAAAGAAAAGGAAAATTTTAAACTGAAAGATAAGAAAATCATGAGGAAAAGAGAACCTCAACTTCTATGTACTATTTTGCCCTAGCACTGGAGTTTTATAGTCCTGTGTGCTCCATAAACGTGGTATTAGCCTGATGTTCCTGCTAAGTCTTCTGGGGGAGGTGCCTACTTCACTGATTCTCAGGTGTCTGCAGGTGCAGAGCTATACCACCCCTTGACAGAGGAACATGCTCAGTGTAAACTACTTCAGGTTGTTCTATGTGGCTTTTGTTCCATGAGGGCTTTCTGTGCCTCTTCAGAGGATTATAATAAAAAAGGCCGCACATTAAAGCTGAAAGATGTGGTTCCTTCTCTTCAGGAAACTCTTAGAGATAAGCAGTATTCATTTTAGTGTACGCCAAACTCTGCAGTCTCCTGTGGTGTATGTCCACATCAATCCTCCCAGGGGAAGGTGGAGTGTTGCTCTGCCTCTGTCCTTTGCAGGGCCCCAGCATGGAGAGTTGTCACCCAGTCATGCACACACCCATGATGCCCCTCCTGGGGGAAGGTGGAGGGTTCCTGTGTTTCTGCCCTTTGCAGTGCCCCCACACTGAGAGCTGTCGCCTGACCAAGTCTCAGTTCATGGTTTATGGCAAACCAAGTTGAGAACCCCCTCCTGGGTTCATTGATCCTAACCAGTTTCCCTGCTCCAATGCTTGGGAACTGTCCTGGTTCAGGCACCCCTGTTCTTTCTGTGACCACGGGAATCCTGAAATCACACTGTCTAACCTAGCATTCTGCCCCACTTCACCACCTGAAGGCAGGGATGTCTCTCAGTGAAGCAGATTTCTAAAGGTTCTGATTTTGTACTCCAAGGATATATGACTTTCCCATAGCCAGCTGACAGAGGTTCCCTCACCCCAGAGATTATCTTCAGGTATATCCTTCAGATTCACTTCTCTGCTCCTCCTACTTTGCAAAAAGTGGTTGCTTTTCCATTTGTAGAATTTCAGCATTTCTTTTCTTATATATCAGGTTGAATTTTTAAGTGTTCAGAATGATTTTATAGTTTTCTAACTAAATTCAAGGGACCTGATGAAATGAGGTCCCCATCTCTTCCACCATCTTGCTGTCCTCTTCTTTTTAGGCAGAAGAAAAATATGCATGTTGAGAAGGTCTGAGATACAAGAAGGAATGATTACCAAAGAAAGTGGTAAGTATGTGGGTAAACATAAACCAATGAATATATAAAATGTTTTATGAATATAGTTTAAAAATAGAACAAAAGTTCTGAACATTAATACAGTATAAGAGGGGATGACATAAATTTAAATACTACCTTATACCAGTTAGAATAGCAAAACTGAAGAAGGGAGGAAACTACAAATGCTGGTAAAGATGTGGAGAAAGGGGAACCCTCCTACATTGCTGGTGGGAATGCAAGTTGATACAGCCACTTTGGAAAACAGTATGGAGGTTCCTCAAAAGTTAAAAATAGTGCTATCCTATGACCCAGAAATTGCACTACTAGGTACTAGCAACTGCACTACTACTACTACAAAGAGATGTAGTGAAAAGAAGGGCCACATGCATCCCAAGGTTCACAGAAGCCATGTCAGACAGAGCAGAGATGACTTTCAAACAGATGAATGGATAAAGAAGATGTGGTTCATACACACAATGGAATATTACTCAGCCATCAGAAAGGATGAATACCCACCAATCATATCAACATGGATGGAACTGGACGGGATTATGCCAAGTAAAGTAAGTCAAGCAGAGAAAGACAGTTACACGATTTTACTCATATGTGGAACATAAGGAATAGCACAGAGGACCACAGGGGAAGGAAGGGAAAACTGAAGGGGGGGAAATCAGAGAGGGAGACAAACCATTAGACACTATGGACTGTGGGAAACAAACTGAGGGTTTCAGAGGGGAGGTGGGTGGTGTGATGGGGTAGCAGGGTGATAGGTATTAAGGAGGGTACATACTGTCATGTCATGAGCACTGTGTGTTGTATGAAACTAACCAATCACTGAACAGTACATCAAAAACTAATGATGTACTCTATGGTGGCTAACTCAATAAAAAAAAACCAAAAAACTCAAAAAAAATTCTAAGTCCTCAATATTGTTCAGATGGAGGGTGAATATATTATCACACTTGAAATGAATGGAGGTTAAAATTTCTAGGTTCAATGAAACAAAATAATCAGAATTCACAATTTACTGTTATACAGAAAAATAATCTTTAAAAAACAAAAAAGAAAATAAGAGAAGATGTATGAAAAATTAAAAACATACAAGATTTTGTAGAATTCAAAAGGTAATAATTTTAATACAAATGGATAAAATGGTATAATTAAAAGTCAAAGAGGACATCAGATGCGTTTCCAAAATATAGTCACACGCAGTTTATGAGACGCTTGACAACTATTCAGGAAGCTTGAAAAAAAAATTTAAAGACATACTGGACAAACTGCAACCAAAAGAAAGCTATTACAAGCTATATTAATATTAGATAAAAAAGAGGTGGGTGGAGGATGGGGGTAACTCAGTGATAGGCAATAAGGAGGGCATGTGATGCTATGAGCACTGGGTGTTATATGCAACTAATGAATACTTGAAACATTTATCAAAAACTAATGCTGTACTCTACATGGGCTAATTGTTAAAAATATAAATAAAAACATTTTTGTATTAAAAAATTTTTAAGTATTAGAAAAAGTTTAAGACAAATTCATTACTACATATAAAGTGACTCTCTCAAGACAAAAAGTTTAAATAACCAAAGAGATATTACTATCTTAATCTTGTATGCATCTATTAACATATCCTCAAAATACTGGAAACAAGACAGGAGTTTAACTTATTCTCTCAGCAACTGGTTGATCAAAAGCAGATAAGAACAAAACAACTTAGGACTTCTCTAACACTGTGTCACAGAAAGTTCCAAAACTCACCTCCTCCAATGGAAATACTAAATCTGCAACTACATACAGGAACATATCTTTCTGAAACAGATCTGAAAACTAGATGAACTGCTTCTGCACAAAAAAGATAAAAAGACCACACTGAGACAGGTAGGAGAGACAAAGACACAGTCTCACCAACCCAAACTTCTGGCAAGACAACATACAATAGAGAGGATCTCGCAAGTCCAGTGTTATTTCAGGAGTGAGGGGTGGAGAGCCCATATCAGGCACACCAGTGACTGGGATCTACACCATATAGATGAGCCCCCAAACATCTACCACCTTAGAGAACCAAAGGTGCTAACATCCAAGGGCCCCAAAGCACTACAGGAAACTGAGATTCCGTTTTTAGAGGGTTTCTTGCCTGGGTGGCTCAGTTGGTTGAGTGTCCGACTCTTGTTTTCAGCTCAGGATTTGGGGGATGGAGCCCCACATCAGGCTCCACGCTTGAGATTCTCTCCCCTTCCCTCTGCCCCTCCCCCAGCATGCTTTCTTTCCCTCTCTAAAATAAATTAATAAATCTTTAAAAAAAATAAAGGGCTTTTCTCACTCAACCTGATATCCAGTGAAAAAACAGTAGTTTGAAAGCACCTAGATTCTTTGTAAAGGAGAATCACTTGACTACCTAAAAGCGTCTGATGGAGAGGCAGGGGACTACTGAAAATCTCAGATACAGAAGTGCTGATAGACACTAATTCTGTACTCTCCACCTACTCTGATAGCACAGGTAGGTGAGCTGAGACATGGCACCCTCCCACTGACTTGGTAAGACAGGCAGGGTGAATGGATGAGGCACTATCCTGCTGCCTTCCTGAAGGCAGAAAGTGTCAGTGGTTGCAGCACTACATTGCTCCTGGCTGGGGCAGGCTAGCATAGTCAAAACATCTTTCCACTCCTTAGCTAAAGTCAGTGAACATGGACAGTGTGTCAATCCCCTCTTCCTTGGCTGGGGTTGGCAAATGAAAGCAATCATGGCATTTTCCTACAAACTCCCACTGCATTCCTGAGCCCATAGGCTTGGTAGTCAAAACATTTTCCCTGTTGCCTTTAAAAGCCAGTGAACATGCCCAACCCCCTACACTCTCTAGTTGCCTAGCTAAAGTCAATGGGCATAGACAGTTCACAGACAGGACACTCCTTGATCATCTGGGCTTGTTGGCCAAAGGGGCTGGCTTTCCTGAGTACTATGTAAATGTAAAAATTGGAAATAATAGTCCTTGGCAGCTGTCCAACTCAGGGCACTACACAGACAGCAGAGTAAAACATAACTCCAGTCTTCCAATGAGAAAGGTCTATATACTTAGCCTGGAACTTTAGTCTACGGACAGGCTTTAGGTTTCCCATTTATCTAAAGGCTGATGAGGTATTTCTAGGAACATAAGCAGAGAAACGCCATCCTTGTACACCCCTTTGACTTTGAGGAGATCTTCCAGAAAGGAATTCACGCATTCATCTGGAGCAAAAATTTTGGCAAGTATCACCCTGAGGATGCCTCAAGATCTCATATTCTGGATATCAACAGAAATTAAAATTGTGGCTCCAAAGAACTGTAAATACTTCTATGGTTTAAAAGTGCTGCCTGAAGTCTAGCTTCAAATTAGTATATGTTTTGCCTAATATATACAAACAAATGAAAAAAAGAGAGTCAAGCAAAATGAGAAAACAGAGAAATATGTTCCAAATGAAAGAACAAGTCAAAACCTCAGAAAAGTAACCCTAATGATATAAATATAAGTAATCTACCCAATAAAGAATTCAAAGTAATGGTTAACAAACATGTTCACCAAACTGGTGTGTGTGGGGGGGGTGAACACAGTCAGAATGTCAACAAAGAACATATAAGGGAGTACCAAATTGAAGTCACACAGCTGAAAAATATAATAACTGAACTGAAAAACATACCACAGGGGCTCAACAGCAGACTAGATAAAGAAGAATGGATCAGTGAGCTGGAATACAAAACAATAGAACTCACTCAGACAGAGCAGGAAAAAAAATAATGATTGGAAAAGAAAAGAGGATAACTAGGGACACCTGGGTGGCTCTGTTGGTTAAGTGTTTGGCCTTCAGCTCAGGTTATGCTCAGGGTCCTGGGATCGAGTCCCACACTGGGCTCATTATATAGCAGGGAGCCTGCTTCACCCTTTGCCTGCCACTTTCCCTGCTTGTGCTTTTTCTCTTTTGACAAATAAATAAATCTTAAAAAAAGGCAATTTAAGGGACCTGTGGGTTACCATCAAGAAAAATAACATTGGCACTACAGAGGTAACAGAAGAGAGAAAGGGACAGCAAATCTATTTAATGAAATAATGGCTAAAAACTTCCCTAACCTGGAAAAACAGAGATGCAGGTCCTAGAAGTACAGAACTTTACAAACAAGATAAACCCAAAGAGAGACACATCAAGTAACATTATAACCAAAATGTCAAAAGTTAAAAGAATCTTCCAAGCATCAAGAGAAAAACAAATTGCTATGTACAAGGGAAATCCCATAAGTCTACCAGAAGATTTCTCCAAATAAAAAAAGTTAAAGAAGTTCACAACTAATAATCCAGCCTTACAAGAAAGTTAGAAAGGCTACATTAACTGAAAAGAAATAACACGAATAACATGAAAACATAAACTAAAAATACCATTAGAAAAGGTAAATGTATATTGAAGGAAGTAATCACTTATAAAGATACTATAAAGGTTAAAAGACAAAAGCAGTAAAATTAACTAGAACTACAATAATTAGTTTACAGACACATAAAATGACATCAAAAACATAAAATGTGGAAAGGGAGTAAAAATGTAGTTTTGGAATGTATTCAAATTTAAGATGCTATTAGCTTACAATACACTGTTATATATACATATATAGAGAATATATATATGGTAATATATGACATATATGAACCTCACCAAAAAAGTTAAATATACAAAAGAAAATAATAAATGAATCCAAACATAACACTAAAGGAAGTCATCAAACCATAGGGGAAAAGAGAAGAAAGAAAGAAAGAGGAACTATAAAATTAGCCAGAAAACAATTAACATAATGGCAATAAGTATATACCTATCAACAATTATTTTAAATGCAAATGAACTCAATTCTCCAATCAAAAGTCATAGAGTGGCTGAATGGATAAAATACAGGACACATTTAAATACTACCCACAAGAGACTCACTTCTGAAGTAAGGACATAAACAGACTAATAGTGACAGGATGGAAAAATATTCCATGCAAATAGAAACAACAACAAAAAAGCTATACTCCTGTCAAACAAAATAGACTTTAAAACAAAGACTGTAATAAAAGACAAAGGGGTGCTAAACAAAATAAAGGGGTCAATCCAGCAGGAAGATGTAACATTTATAAATATATATGCACCCACCACAAGAGCACCAAAATATAGAAAGGAAATATTAACAGAACTAAAGGGATAAAATGACAGCAACACAATAATAGTAGGGGATTTTAAAACTACACTTATATCAATGAATAGATCACTTATAGAGAAAATCAATAAGGAAACATTGGCCTTAAATGACACATTGGACCAGGTGGACTTAATAAATATACACAGAACAGTACATTCCAAAGCAGCAGAATACACATTATTTTCAAGTGCATGTGGAACATTCTCCAGGATAGATCACATTTTAAGCCACAAAACAAGTCTCAAAGAATGCAAGAAGAATGAAATCATATCAAGCATATTTTCCAACCTCAACAGTACGAAACTAGAAGTCAATTATAAGAAGAAAACCAGAAAAACTATAATAGGGTGAAGATGAAACTATGTATTACTAAACAACTACTGGATCATAGTTAATTGGGTAACAGAAGAAATCATGAAAGAAATAACATAATACACAGAGACAAATGGAAATAGAAATAAGATATACGAAAAACTATGTGATGCAGCAAAAGCTGTTCTAAAAAGTCAAGTTTACAGCAATATACACTTACCTCAAGAAACAAGAAAAATCTCAAATAAACAATACAACTTTTCACCTGAAAGAACTATAAGAACAAAGTCCAAAGTTAGAAGGAAGGAAATAATAAAGTTCAACGTGGAAATAAATGAAGAGACTAAGACGAAAGATCGAAAAACTAGGAGCTGGTTCTTTGAGAAGATAAAATTGACAAACCTTTAGCTAGACTCACAAAAAAGGGGGGTGGAGCTTAAAAATTAAATCAGAAATAAAAGAGTAGTTACAACTGGTACTACAGAAATACAAAGCATCAAATAAGAGTACAGTGAAAATTTATATGCCAACAAATTGGAAAATTTGGAATAAATAAATTCATAGAAACATGCAATTTTCCAAGACTGATTCATGAAGAAACAGGGAATCTTAATACATATATTACCACTATGGAGACTGAGTCAGTAATCAGAAAACTCCCAACACACAAAGTCCAGCAGAAAACAGCTTCACTGGTAAACTTCTACCAAATAAAGAAGATTTAATACATATCCTCAAAATCTTCTAAAGAACTGAAGATGAGGAAACACTTTCAAACTCATTTTATGAGGCCTGCACTAATCTGATATCAACACTAGACAAGGACACTGAAAAAAAACAAAACAAAACAGGCCAATATCCCTAATGAACACAGATGCAAAAATCCTCAATAAAATATTAACAAGAGACGCTCAACAATATACTAAGAATATCATACATTATGATCAAGTGATTTATTTAAGGAATGTAAGGATATTCAACATCTGCAAATCAATCAAGATGACATGTAATGTTAACAAAATGCAAGATAAAAACTACATGATCATTTCAGTAGGTATAGAAAAAACATTCAACAAAATTAAAAACCCATTTTTTTTTAGATTTTATTTATTTGACAGAGAGAAACACAGCCAGAGAGGGAACACAAGCAGGGGGAGTGAGAGAGGGAGAAGCAGGTCTCCTGCTGAGCAGGGAGCCCGATGTGGGACTCGATCCCGGGTCTCCGGGATCATGACCTGAGTCGAAGGCAGTAGCTTAACGAACTGAGTCACCCAGGTGCCCTTAAAAAACCATTTATGACAAAAACTCTAAATAATGTGGGTAAAGAGAGAATATATTTCAGCATATCAAAAGCCATATATGACAAACCCACAGGTAATCAATGGTAAAAACTGAAAGCTTTTCCTCTAAGACAATGAATAAGATAACGATGCCACTCTTTTCACTTTTATTCAAAGCAGTAGTAGACATTTAGTCATAGCAATATGGCATCTAAATTGGAAAGGAAGACAGAAAACTGTCATTATATATAGATATCATGATACTATAATATATGGGAAACCATGAAAACACTATCAAAATATTGTTAGAACTAATGCATGAATTCAGTAGAGTTGCAGAATACAAAGCTAATATACAGAAATCTACTGTGCTTCTAAACACCAATAACTATCACAAAGAGAAATCAAGAAAAAAGTTCCATTTACAATCACATGAAAAAAAGAAAATACCAAGGAGAAAGACCAGTACAATGAAAACTACAACACACTAAAGAAATTGAAGATACAAAAAAATGGAAATAATGTCCCATGCTCTTGGATTGGAAGAGTTAATACTAAAAACGTCCACACAACCCAAGGCAATTCACAAATTCAATGCAAACCCTATCAAAATTCCAATGGCATTTTTCACAGAAACAGAACAAATAATCCTGAAATGTATATGGAACCACGAAAGACCTTGAAGCCAGAACAATCTCAAGAAAGAACAAAGCCTGATGCAGTATACCGCATTTCAAACTATACTACAAAGCTATAGTAATGAAAACAGCATAGTATTGGCATAAAAACAGACATACAGATTAATGGCACAGAATAGATTCAATAAATAATCCTACTCATTTATGGTCAATTTATTACAAAGGAGGCAAGAGCATACAATATGGAAAGTACAGTCTCTTCAATAAATGGTGCTGGGAAAATAGGACAGTTACATAGAAAAAACTAAAACTAAATAGGACAGTTACATAAAAAATACAAATGGTGGGAGAATAGAAACTATGGAGTCAAACAGATTTTAATTTGCAGCACAATGTTAATTTTGCACGTTTTGGATTTTCTACTGAAGATCTGGCTTAGAAAAGTCGAGGGGAGCTTCTGGGATGATATCAATTTAGGAAGAGCCTGAGCTCACCTTGTTGCATTGCCACACTGGGAAAACAGCCACATCAGTGCAACTAACTCTGACAATAGGACTCAAAAACTTGGCAAAACAGAATTTCCAGAATTAATCATAGAAAACAGGCCATATAAAAAAATGGCAGGAGGAGCAGAGACATGGTTGGGAATCAAACCCCCAGTGAAAATAACCACAAATGGGAGAGACCTCACAAGTACAGAGACAAGAGGCGAGCGCCTGGGTGGCTCAGTGGGTTAAAGCCTCTGCCTTCAGCTCAGGTCATGATCTCAGGGTTCTGGGATCGAGGCCCACATTGGGCTCTCTGCTCGGCAGGGAGCCTGCTTGTGATCTCTCTCTGTGTCAAATAAGTAAATAAAAAAAATTTAAAAAAATAAAAAAGAGAGACAAGAGGCTAAGACCCCACAGGAGGCAGCCAAGGCATAAGAGACTGGCACTGGGAAGAGGGGTCCCCATAATATTTGGCTTTGAAAACCAGTGGGGCTTAACTTTCTGAGTTTTTACAACCAGTTGTGTTTAATTCCAGGTACTTAAAAATCTGGGAAGGCAAAGAACAATAGGAAACTGAGCCCTCACCATTAAAGAGTCAGCGTAACAAATAACCCAGCTAAGATTCAAGCACAGAAGCTGCAGCTTGAAGCTCCTGGTGTACACAGGAAAATAAATTTACTAATCAGAACAGGTACTGAAAGAACAGGGATGATTAGGAGGTTTCTCCAAGAACAAAGGAGATGACATGTACCATTTCTCTCATACCACACATCATAAGCCTCTACACAGCAGGACACATGTAAGAATCTCCACCTATCTTGCTAGCATCACATGTCTTCTGTTCTCCTGTGAATCTGCCCAATACAACACAGGCCCCTCAGCAGATATCCCTCCAAAGTGGCTCCTGCCCCAACATACCCTGCAAGCAACCTATGCAGAGACCTGTACTGTAAAGTAACTTGTGCCCTGGGGAGAGGGGAAGATAACCACAAACAGAAGTGTGGCTGCAGTTCCAGCAGCTGATCCTATATCTAGCAGCACAGAAAGAGTATCCTGATGAACACTCTGACTGCAGCCATGGCAGAAATACTGGAGGCAAGCTTCTGGTCTGACTACCCACATCGCCCACCAACAAAGGCCTCTCAGAAGACAAGGCAGGGAGAGCAATCAACAAGATGGCGTGACTGCATTCCTGGCAGATGGCCTAGGGGAAGCATCTGATTTGACTGATGACACTGCTCAACCACAAGACCATGGTGGTCCCAGACTGACCCCTTAACTGCACAGGGACCAAACCCTGCAAGGTATACCAATAACAAGTAAAGTGGACCACTGGAGCTGACTGGACTAAAGGCAAATATGGCTCAGCCACAATAGTAGGGCACATAATCAACACAAAGGAGATACCCAGAAGTATCCCATTCTGGTGAACAAGGAGGACTGTACTACAGGACATCACAGAACTTCTTCATAGAGCAACTGTTTTCAAGATCAGGAGCCACAAATCACTTTCCTAATAAATAGAAACAAATAATAGATAACTAGACAGAATTTGGGAAGAAAGAAATATGTCACAAATGAAAGCATACAAAATCACAACAAAATAGCTAAATGAAATCAGATAATCAAGATACCTGAAAAGAAATTCAAAATAATGGTCAAAAGGATACTTACTTGAGAAAAGAGAGGAAAATTTTAGTAAGACTTGTAAAAACAAGATAGAAAACATAAAAAAAAGAACCAATCAGAGATGAAGAATTCAGTAACTGAAATGAAAAATATACTAGAGGGAATCCATAGATTACAGGAGGCAGAAGAATGGATCAGCAAGCAAGAACACAGAAAAAAGAATAATAAGAATAGGTTAAGGGAACTCAGTGACATCATTTTGCCTAATAACATTTAAATTAGAGGGATCCCAGAAGAGAGAGAAGGGGGCAGAAAATTTATTTGAAGAAATAACAAATAATAAATAAAAAAATGAGTTGAAAACTTCCATAATCTGGGGAATTAGGCACACATCCACATCCAAGAGGCACAGAGAAGACCCCAATATCAACCCAAAAAGGTGCACACCAACACACATAATACAAATGGCAAAAAAGTACTAAGAGAGCTTTTAAAGAAACAAGAGAAAAGAAAAGGGTTACATGCAAAAGAAACCCCTTAAAGCTATCAGCTGATTTTTGAGCAAAAATGTAGCAGTCCAGAAGGGAGGAGCATAATACAGTCAAACAAACTGCTAAAAGGAAAAAACCAAATACCAAGAATATTCTATTCAGCAAGGCTATCATTCAGAATAGAAGGACAGATAGAGTTTCCCAGACAAACAAAAGTTTGTCACAACTAAACCTGTCTTTTAAGAAATGTGTTAAAGGGAATTCTTACAGTGGCAAGAAAAGGCCATAACGAGGGGTAAGAAAACTATAAAAGGAAACAATTTCACAAGTAAATGCAAACACATAATAAAAGTAGTAGATGAATCAAGTGTAAAACAAGTACGGAGGTTAAATCACAAAGGCAGTAAAATCAATTATATCTACAAATATTACTCAAGGGAGTCACAAAATAAAAGCACATAAATTATAAAATCACACACATAAAATGTGGTCAGGGAGTAAAAATTTATTTACCACTTGTAGAATGTATTAAAACTTAAATGACCATCAACTTAATATATACTGCTATACATATGTTACATATGATTTAATGGTAACCACAAATCAAAAACCTACAATAGATACACAAAAACAGAAAGAAAGGAATCCAAGCATAACAGTAAAGAAAACCAACAAACCACAAGTGTAGAGAGCAAGAGAAAAAAGAAACATAAAAATTACAATAGCAACCATTAAAAAAGTAAAAATGGCAGTAAGCACATACATAATAAAAAATTACATGGAATGGATTAAATGCTCCAGTCAAAAGGGTGACTAAAGGACAAAAATTCAAGACCCATCAATATGCTGCCTAGAAGAAACTACCTTCAGATATGCATAATTAAAGTATGGAAAAACACTTATGCAAATGCAAATGAAAAGGCACTATTTATATCAGACAAAACAGACTTTAAAACAAAGATTTAGGGCGCCTGGGTGGCTCAGAGGGTTAAGCCTCTGCCTTCGGCTCAGGTCATGATCTCGGGGTCCTGGGATGGAGGCCCGCATCAGGCTCTCTGCTCAGCTGGGAACCTGCTTCCCCCTTGTTCTCTGCCTGCCTCTCCACCTATTTGTGATCTCTCTCTCTGTCAAATAAATAAATAAAATCTTTAAAAAAAAACAAAACAAAGATTTACAAGGAGGGAGGCAAACAGCTAAAGAGCAGAGTATCTCACTTCATATGGTCACTGAATTTAGCTAGATACATATCAAATCATTCTGAACACCTATGAATTCAACCACATATAAAAAAAATTGCTGGAATTCTAAAAATAAAACAATGACCCTTTTTGCAAGGTAGGGGGTGGAGAGAATTGAATCTGAGGGAATATATGTTGGAAGATCTCTGGGGTGAGGGAGCCTCCATAAACCAGCTACCGTAAAGTGATATAGCCTGGAACACAAAAGTGGAACCTTTAGAAGTCTGCACCAGCGAGACATCCCTGCCTGAAAGGTGCTCAGATGGCAAAGCAGGGCAGAATCCTAGGTGGGACAGTGTGGTCTCATGATTCCTGGGGTCACAGAAAGAATGGCGGTGCCTGAGCCAGGAGAGTTCCCAAGCATTGGAGTGGGATCTCAACTAGGTTTATCATAAACCATGAACTGTGGCAGGATTGACAGACCTAGCTCCATGTATGGGCCCTGCAAGCAGCAGGACCATGGTGATACTCTTCCTTCCCAGGGTAGCATCGACATGGCTGCACAAGGTAGGCATCAGTAGAGTCTGGCACACACAAAAGAGAAGACTGCTTTTCCCTGAGGGTTTACTGAAGAGTCTGGGCCGAGATCTTTCAGCTCCAGGGTTGGAGATCTGAGCACTTGCAATTTTTACTTTCATGGTATAAAGCGACCTAGAAAGCCTTCAGGTGACGAAAGCCACATAGAGCAACACGGAGTAAGTTACACTGGAAAGAACACAAATACACAGAGGCTAAGTAACATGTTACTAAACAATAAATGTGTCAAACCAAGAAATCAATGTAGAAATTAAGAAAAAAGTACATGGAGACAAATGAAAACACAATGATCCAAAAACTTTATTATGCAGAAAAAGCCGTTCTAATGGGCCTTTATAACAATACTGGCCTACCTCAATAAACAAGAAAAAAATCCCAAATAAACAACATAACCTTTTACCTAAAAGAGATAGAAAAGGAAGAACAAATAAATCCCCAAAGCAGCAGAAGAAAGTAAATTTAGAGCAGAAATAAATGAATTAGAAACTAAATAACAACAAAAAACCCACAACAGATCAATGAAACCAGGTACCTGTTTCTTTGAAAAGTTGAGCAAAATTGATAAACCTTTAGTGAGACTTACCAAGAAAAAAGAGAGAGGACTCAAGGAAATAAAATCAGAAATGAAAAAAGAGAAATAAAAACCAATACCACCAAAATACAAAAGGTTATTAGAGAATACTATAAAAATTATATGCCATCAATTTGAACAACCTAGATGAAAGGGATTAATTCCTAGAAACATGTAACTTCATAAAACTGAATCAGGAAGAAATAGAACATTGAAATAGAACCATTACTATCAATAAAATTGAATCAGTAATCAAAAATCTGGCAACAAAAAAGCCCAGGACCCAATGAACTCACAGGTGAATCCAACAAAACATTTCAAAAAGAGTTATTAATTATTTTTCTTGAAGTATTCCAAAAAATAGACAAGGATGGAAAGCTTTGAAATTCATTCTACAAGGACACCATTACTTTGATATCAAAACTAGAGAAAGACAACACACACACACACACACACACACACACACACACACACTCACCCCTATAGGCTAGTATCTCTGATAAATGTAGATACAAAATGTTAGCAAAATGAATCCAACAATGCATAAAAAAATCACTCACCATGATCAAGAGGGATTTATTCCAAGGATGCAAGGGTGGCTCAGTAAGCACAAATCAATCAGTGTAATCTATCACAGTAACATGTGAAAGTATAAAAACCATGTGATAATATCAATACTGGTATAACAAGCATTTGACAAAGTAAGATATCCATTCATGATAAAAACTCGCCACAAAATAGCTCTAGTGGGAACATACCTCAACATAATAAAGGCCATGTATGAAAAACCCACAGCTAACATCATATTCTATGGTTAAAATCTGAGAGCTTATCCTCTAAAATCAGGAAAAAGACAAGAACGTCCACTCCCACCATTTTTAATCAACGTGGTACCAGAAGTCCTAGTCCTACAGTAATCAGGCAAGAAAAAGATATAAAAGGCAGCCAAATTAGTAAGAAAGAAATACAACTTTCACCCTTTGCAGATGACAATATTATATATAGAAAACCCTAAAGAACCATCAAATAACGACTAGAACTGATAATTCAGCAAAGTCACAGGATATAAAATTAATATACAGAAATCCATTGCATTTCTACACACTAATAATGAAGTAGCCTAACGAGAAATTAAGGAAACAATTCCAATGACAACTGGACCAAAAATAATAAAATACCTAGGAATAAACTTCATCAGGAAGGTGAAATATTGGTACTCCAAAACCTATAAATCATTGATGAAAAAAACTAAAGATGACACAAAGAAATGGAACGTTATCCCATGCTCAGGGACTAGAAGAACAAACATTGTTAAAATGTCCATATTACATAAAACAATCTACAAATTTAATGCAACCCCTATCAAAATGTCAAAAACATTTTTCACAGAACTAGGACAAATTATCCCAAAATTTGTATATCAGCACAAAAGACCTCAAAAAGCTGAAGCAATCTTTTTTTTAAAAGAGATTTATTTATTTCAAAGAGAGGGAGGGAGGGAAAGAGAGAGAAAAAAAAACAAGCAGGAGAGGGAGAAAGAATCCTAAGCAAACTCCATACTGAACATGGAGTCCAATGTGGGGCTTGATCTTATGACCCTGAGATCACAATGTAAGCCAAAACCAATAATCAGCTGCTTAACAGATTGCCACGCAGGCACCCCTCACTGAACAATCTTAAGAAAAAAGAACAAAGCCTGAGGTATTATGCTGTCAGGTTTCAAGATACATTACAAGACTAATCTAAACAGTATAATACTGGCACAAAAATAGACATAAAGATCAATAGAAAAGAATACAGAGCCAAGAAACAAACCCACATTTACATGATAAATTAATCTACAGCAAAGTAGGCAAGAATATATAATGGAGGAAAGAGCTTTTTTCAACAAATGGTGCTGGGTAAATTGGATGGCTATGAGCAAAACAATGAAGTAGGACCTCTTTCTTTCACAGTAAACAAAAAGAAACTCAAAATGGATTAAAGATCTAAATGTGATACTTGAAACCATAAAACTCCTAGAAGAAAACATAAGCAGCAATTTCTTTGACACAGGCTGTATAAGTAAATTTCTAGATGTGACTTCTGAGGCAAGGGAAACAAAAGCAAAAATAAGGCTTCTGGGACTATACCAAAATAAAAACTTCCTTCCAGCAAAGGAAATAATCAACAAAACAAAAAGGTAACCTACCAATGGAAACAGATATTTCCAAATGATATATCTGATAAGGGGTTAATATCCAAACTATATAAAGAAATTGCACAATTCAGCACCAGAAATACAAGCAATCCAATTAAAAATGGGCAGAAAACCTGAACAGATATTTTTCCAAAGAAGACATACAAATGGCTAATGGGCACATGAAAAGATGCTGAACATCACACATTATCAAGGAAATGCAAAGCAAAGCCACAATGTGGTATCATTTCACACCTGTCAGAATGGCTAAAATCAAACAGACTAGAAATAACAAGTATTGGTGAGGATGTAGAGAAAAGGGAACCCTCATGCACTGCTGGTGTTAATGTAAATTGGTACAGACTACAGCCCCTGTGGAAAACAGTATGGAGGTTCCTCAAAAATTAAAAATAGAATAATTATATGATCCAGCAAATCCAGTTCTGGGTATTTATCCAAAAGAAACAAAAACACAAATTCAAAATGATATATGCAATCCTACTATGTTTACTGTAGCAATATTTACAATAGCAAGATACGGAAGCAACCAACATGTCCATCAACTGATGAATGGATAAATAAGATGTGATTTTATAAAAGGGAATATTGCTCAGTCATAAAAATGAAAAAATTATTACCAATTCAACATGGATGGACATAGGAGGTATAATGTTAAGTGAAATAAGTCAGAGAAAGACAAATACCATATGACTTCACTTATTTGTGGAATTTAAGAAATAAAACAAATGAACAACAAAAAAAGAGACAAACAAAAAAGTCCCCCTACTATTAAATACAGTGAAGGAACTGGTGGTTGCCGGGAGGATGAGTGAAAGAGATAAAAGGAATTAAGCATACATTTATCTTGATGACCACAGAGAAGTGTACAAAATTGTTGAGTTGTTACACTGTATACCTGAAACTATTTTACCACTGTATGTTAATTATACTTGAATAAAAAAAGAAATACAAATGTCAATAATCCAAGATCAATCTCACTTAGAAATGAAAGGCAAACCAACCAACAAACAAAAAGACTTAAAAGCACAGAGTAGAATAGTGGTTACCAGAGGTGGGTGGAGGAGGAAATGTGAGGTGATGGCTGAAAAGTAAAAACTTTCAGTTATTAAAGAATAAGTTCTAGGGGCGCCTGGGTGGCTCAGTTGGTTAAGCAACTGCCTTCGGCTCAGGTCATGATCCCGGAGACCCGGGATCTAGTCCCACATCGGGCTCCCTGCTCAGCGGGAAGCCTGCTTCTCCCTCTCTCACTCTCCCTGCTTGTGTTCCCTCTCTGGCTGTGTTTCTCTCTATCAAATAAATAAAATCTTAAAAAAAAAAAAAAAAAAGAATAAGTTCTAGAAATACAGTGTACACAATGGTGACTACAGTTAACAATACTGTATTGTAGGCTTGAAATTTGCTGAGAGTACCTCTAAGTGTCTACACCCCCTACATATACACAAAAGAAAATGTTAACTATGGGAGGTGACAGATATGTTAATTAGCTTGATTGTGGTGATCATTTCATAATGCATACATATGCCAAAAACCTCATGTATACCTTAAATATATTCAATTCCTATTTGTCAGTTACAAAGCTGTAAAAAAGAACTTCAACTGTACTCTGAGAATTTTGTCTTCACTGAGGGAAGAACATTTTTACTATGGATTAGAAGCCCTGGGCTTAAATGGCACTTACTGTACAAATACAACTTGTTTGTACTCTCTTAGAAATTACAATTAGGGGGCGCCTCGGTGGCTCAGTCATTAAGCAGCTGCCTTTGGCTCAGGTCATGACAGGGTTCGAGCCCCACAGCGGTCCCCTTCTGGGCAGGAAGCCTGCTTCTCCCTCTCTCACTCCCCCTGCTTGTGTTCCCTTTCTAGGGAACACAAAATCTAGGTATTCCTGAATGTAGAAAAATGTGTTTCTCTCTGTCAAATAAATAAATAAAATCTTTTTAAAAAAAGAAATTACAATTAGATTAAGTAAGCTGTAAACCCCCATGAAACTATATAAAACCAAAATTTAAATTAAATTAAATCAATTAAAGTAATTAGAACTCTCAAATCAATATTTCTTCTCTTTTTTTGTCAAAACAAGCAAATAACAGTAAGCCAAATTTGTATCACAGAAATATTTTAAAAAGAAACATGAAATGATGTCTATGGCTGATTGTATACACACAGTACAAATGCATCATTTTACATATAATACTGCAAATTTCATGATTTAAAAAAATAGCCCCAGGGTGCCTGGATGGCTCAATCAGTTAAGTGGCTGCCTTGGGCTGAGGTCATGGTCTCGGAGTCCTGGGATGGAGCCCTGACTCAGGCCCCCAGCTCAGCAGGAAGCCTGCTTCTCCCTCTCCCTCTGCCAGCTGCTTCCCCTGCGTGTGCTCTCTCTGTCTCTGTCAAATAAATAAATAAAAATCTTTAAAAAATGATAATCTCATAGCTCTGCATATTTTTCTAACAGATTTAATTAGATTCACTAGATGGTACTTAATAAGGTAGAAATATACTGAAACTTTTAAAAAAGATGTTTAACAAGAAGAGTTGAACTATAAAAGGATTTTCTGGGTTAACCCCAGTTTACTAGAAGATTCCATTAACCAGAATACTTCATTCACAGTGTTTTGGTTTAGTCGAGGCTTTACCGTAAATAAATTTAAATGGAGGCAAAATTCACGTTACACAATAAAGTTACCCAGAAATGTTACATGCAATCACATTTTCATTTCTTCATAAATTTAAGTTCCTCAAAAACTGGATCCTATCTTGGGGAATGTTCCCCAGCACTTAGCTAGCAACCAATTTTGTTTGATAAGTAATTCAACTAAATTCCATTTAAAATGTATTGTGGAACACAATAAATACCAAGGAATTCGGGTATTCTATAATATAGTAAAAAATACAAATTTATTTTTAAATTCAGAAATATATAAATTCAGCTATTTTGAATAAACAGATTTTCAGGAATACCTAGATTTTGAGCTTTTCAAGGATGAGAGTGTCAAGGTAAGCTTAAAATAATAATTTCTCTAAGATTAATAAAAAGGAGAAAGAAAACTGAGAATTAGCAAGTATGTAGGAAAGTGACTACCGCAGACTGCTAATGAAAATTTAAAAAACTTTACCTAGTGCTTATACAGTGCCTCCTACACATACAAGAGAAATTAAAGAAACAGTTTTGTTAATTGAATACTACCTTTATGCATGTCAGTTTGGCAATGGTACTGATATCTTGTATGCCTTCTGACCTACAATTCCATTTCTAGAAGTTCATTTTAAGGAAAAGAGTTATAAATATACATAAAGATTTATGTACAAGGTGTTTCAACAAAGCACTGATTATAATAGCAAAATAATTGGAAACACTAAATTTCCAAAAAATTATGGAAATTGTACATTTGATAGTGGTACATTCATATAATCAAATATTTAGGCCACCATTAAGAATGCTCTTTAAGGGGCGCCTGGGTGGCTCAGTTGGTTGAGCGACTGCCTTCGGCTCAGGTCATGATCCTGGAGACCCGGGATCGAGTCCCGCATCGGGCTCCCTGCTCAGCGGGAAGCCTGCTTCTCCCTCTCTCACTCTCCCTGCTTGTGTTCCCTCTCTGGCTGTGTTTCTCGCTGTCAAATCTCTTTAATGTCATCCAAATACTCAGTGGTGGAGTCAGGATTCAGATTCAGACTTACATATATTTCTCTAAGAATGCAGATAAACCTTAGGGGTGACTTCAGGCTGGAAAAGATAAAAATTAAATGGTGAACAGGGTACTGGGGGAGGGGTTTCTGGTAGCAGTGCAGTCTTTGTAGGTGGTAAGATTTTGGCTAGTGACCAGGTCCCCAGAAGACCCTGGGGAACCAGGTTTCTGGGTTCCTGGAGGAAAAGGAGGAAGATGAGTTCTACCAGATGGCTTACGCGTGTTTCACAGAGGGACTGAGAAATAATGACTATCAAGGGCACCAGTCAGACACAGAGGACTAGGTGGACTCTGACTTTGACATCCATGAAGAGGATGAACCATCCAGTAATAGAGAAGCAGAAGAACCAAGAAGGAAGTGCTGAGGAGTCACCAAAGCATATAAGGAGCCTCTCAAGATCTTGAGACCTCAAAAACTCAGCACTCCAGCTGGCAGCTCTCAGAAGGCCTGATAAGAGGGCCGTCTGGGTGGCTCAGAGGGTTAAGCCTCTGTCTTCCGCTCAGGTCATGATCTCAGGGTCCTGGGATCGAGCCCCACATTGGGCTCTCTGCTCAGCAGGGAGTCTGCTTCCTCCTCTTTCTCTGCCTGCCTCTCTGCCTATTTGTGATCACTCTGTCAAATAAATAAATAAAATCTTAAAAAAAAAAGAAGGCCTGATAAGAGAAAACTCCGCTCCCATTAGGAACTACAGGAAAATGGCTCTGACAGAATTGCATGTATCAGTCTACCGCTGAGCATACATGACATTCTTTTGGGTACAGGAGAGGCAGGGCCAGTCACAGCAGTGAAAGTGAGCCCCACTGTGAGTGGCTACTGATCCAGGATGTGCTGCTCAGAGAGGCCAAGATCACAGAGGAGCTCAACTTTTATTTATTAGAAACATATGAGCAGAACAAGGCTCACAAAAAGAAGCAAGTGCACAAAAAGCGTAAGTACCCTGGGCCCATAATCACCTATCATTCAGTGGCAGTGCTGCTTGTTGGGGAGTCAGGCTCTAAAGAAGAGACTGTAGATGTGGAAGGACTGGATCCTGTTCCCACAGCTTCTGCACTGACTCCCTGTGCCAGCACTGGACCCATCAATCCTCCTTGTCAGTGGTCCTGTACCTTCATCATTTTCAGTGACAATGTGACACCTGAGTAAAGGTTTCCCCAAGGGCAGTCCCCAAGAGCAGCCCCCAAGGTCTGTCACAGACATCCCCTACGCCACTGCTCAAGGCTTCAAGATAATCCATGAGGGCTACAAGTAGAGCATCACTGCCCATGGATTGCCACCCACAGCCTCAGCACTTCCCAAGCCTCTCCCTGGCTCTAGGCCCCAAGGCTTGCACCAGAAAAGTGTCATCAAATAAGGAGATGTTTACTCTTTAGAAATCTCTTTCATGTCCTAACATGGGCTTTTAATGTTCTCTCACCTCTCCCTGCTTCTCCCCTTTGTCATCTCTAAGCTTTACCCAGGCCTTTTCTCTATTTTATTTCCCTCAGTTTCTCCAGGTTTTGTGTTTTTTAATCTAATAAAAGAGAAAGATTCCCCTTAAAAAAAAAGTACAATGATGAACAGAATCAACAGCCACAATTACGTATCAACAAGTTGGTATGATAGACTACAGCATTAAATTTAAGTTAAACAGGCATAATTGTACCTGTAATGGAGTCTAAAAAGTCCATACACATAAGTACCAATTGGAAAAATACATAGCTTACCAGTAGCCCATTTAATGAGGTTTAATTCGTTTTAGAGAATTCCAAGTTCACTACATCATGGTCAAAAGCTGATTATAAGCAAGGTTGATTATAAGGACACTCAAAAAATATAAATATAAAAATGAATCTGATCTCAAGCAGTATTAATAGAAATACATTATCTAGAACAAGAGAAGTCAAAATCTAACTCTATCCTACAGTCTCCTGAGAAAAACACTAACCATTCTAAACATGTTTGGCAAAGAATGACCATTATAGTGCAAGAACTCCAAGCTATAACATATGAGGCTTAAAGCTGCCAATATATTTATGCAGGATACAAAATTACTTAACGTGTAATTGATAACTGAAAAGTTGTTTTGTGGAAGAGGGATGAGAATTTTTCTTTATGGTACCAAAGCCAAGAGATACAAGGCCAAAGGATAGAACTTATGAGACAGGTTTGTGTCTGACATGAGGAAGTTCCTTAAGTTGAATGAGAGCTGCCAGAAAATGGATGGATTGCCTTAAGTTCCTTTATCTAGAGTTTATTGTTACAGAAGATAAATGGCCACTTTAGTGTGCCTATTGTAGAGGGGATTACTGTACCATACAGTCACTTTCAAAGATGAGATCTTAATGAATTTCTTTAAACGAAGGTTTTCAAGTATCAGGTGTACTTGTATAAATTTGTCAAGAAAAAAAATCAGACTGCTTCTAAGTACTAAGGTCCTGTACTACTGATTATTCACTAAGAAAAATCACTATTTTATTGGAGTTAGAATTTTAGATGTTTGCTTTAAATATAACAAATACAGTGTTTATTTTGACACACCCTACAACTATTTCTTTCAACTTATAAAATGTGCCTAACAAATACTTCAAATACATTTTTGATGAACAGAGATAACTCAAAAATAAAAACACTCATGGCTTTTGCATGATATTTATGTTATACAAAATCCACAAACTTTTATAGGCAAATTACCTGCTCTGGTTTCACTAGCTGCTTTTTGTATTCTTCTTCTTTAGCCGCAAGCACAGTTATAGATGCACATAGCAAACCTGCAGGCATGGTTGTCAGCTTTCCCATCTGAGAAAGATATATCAAAAACATATTTTTAACTAAAAAGCTCCCCATCCTCCATTTCCTGATACATTTTTGGAGTATCCAAGCAACACTATGGGTTTTATTTAAAGTATCAAAAACTCATCTAAACAAAATGAATGACCCTACCATTGTCCTCATCAGAGCTGAGGTCCAGCACGGGGCAATAATATAATATATAATAATATATAATATATAATATATAATATATAATATATAGTATGTAACATGTAGTTAATATATAATATAACATAATATAACATAACATAATATAAAATAATTTAATATAAAATAATATGAAATAAAATAAAAATAATAAAGTATCAAAAACTCAAGCACCCCAAATTGCTGCATATATTTTTAGAGTATAATTCCTAAAATTCTCTTATCATCCTCGATAGTACCAGTACCCTAGATAATAGAGTATTATTTTTTATTAGCTAGTTGTCTACTTTATATGGAATATACCAATAAATTACCAAAAAAGAAGTGAATACAAAATTTGAGGGATGCAGCAGGATAGATCATGGTATTCACTTAGTACACAAATATATGTCAGACTATGGTCTCAAGTGCTTAGAATAAAAGTAAACAAAACAAAATTTCTTGCTCTTATGGAGATGACATTCTAGTGGAGGACAGACAGGCAATAAACACAATAAATAAATTATATATTACAAACTGATAAATGCTATGGAGAAAGTAAAAGGTAAAAGTGATCTGGAGTACTAGATGATTCAAGCTGTATCTTGAAGTACAATTTATATTGATATTATTTACAAAAATAATTTCCTTCCATTACAAACCCTTTGTTCCTAACTTTCCAAAATATTCCTTTTTACCTATCTCATGCTTAATCTAAAGCCAAAATGAAATTTATTTTGGATATAACTCATTTGAATTAAGAATGCAGGAAAGGGGCACCAGCATGGTAGAGGTGGATAAGCTACGAGTCTTGGTTTTGGCTCAGGTTGTGATCTCAGGGTTGAGATCAAGCGTTGTATTGGGCTCTGCACTGAGAACAGAATCTGCTTGAGATTCTCTCTCCCTCTGCCTCTACTGCTCATGTGCTCGCTCTCTCTCTCTCTCTCTCTCTCTCTCTCTCCTGATCTCTAAAATTAATAAATATTTAAACAAAAAAATAATGCAGGAAAATCACTGGCTTTAAGAACAAAGTGCTCCAGTGTCTGTCATTCAGGTATCAAAATATTCCCCAAAGATTAACCATTCAAGGCCAAATGAAAAGCTTTCTAGGGAACAAATATTTTAAGAGTTTGATTATTTACATAGGAAAGGAGGCTTGCTGAAATCAACAAAGGACATCCAGAGGAAAGAGTTCTCTTTGGCTTATACACAAGTGAAATCATACAAGAACTGGAAGAAATACTTGTCAAAGGACTAAATATTCTCTAATAACAGTGATAGTGCCTATACTTCATTTCTGACACATTTTCAATTATTTTTTGAGCAGAATAAAGGAAGCTAGAGACACTAGTTAGTCCATTTCCTGTTTAAGCCAGTCATGACTGATTTAGACAGAATTCAGACAAGGTAATGAAGACTCAACACTAATAAAAATTTTGTTCACTGTTATTTTCCCTTCAAGCCTCCCTCTGGTACATATAACAGTATCACAGAATAATTTATCTAGGCCTGCCTTCCCAAAAGACATCATATTTTACTTCCTTATACTTGATATTCACTAGTAAGATTTCTATACCATACCTTTATCATTTCTCAATAAAAAATATTAAAGCTGATGCTATTAATGATGCTCTCCCATGCATCTGAGAAATTGTTAATATGTCTCCGAGGTGATTAAAGAATATAAATTTTCACATTTAAAAGCTCTTTTAGGGGCGCCTGGGTGGCTCAGTTGGTTAAGCGACTGCCTTCGGCTCAGGTCATGATCTCGGAGACCCGGGATCAAGCCCCACGTCGGGCTCCCTGCTCGGCAGGAAGCCTGCTTCTCCCTCTCTCGCTCCCCCTGCTTGTGTTCCCTCTCTCGCTGTGTTTCTCTCTGTCAAATAAATAAATAAAATCTTTAAAAAAAAAGCTATTTTAAAAACAGCTAATTAGATCTCCCTTACTCCTTAGATACAAAAAAACCACTGTTGAGTACACTAATATCTAAAAAATTTCAATTACCCTAATCTTCTCAGACTATATTCATCATACTTCACATAACACAATAATATATAGACTATAAATTCATAGGTATTGTTTGATATTTATGACCCAGTGCTTGAGAGTCTAGATTAACTCAACTAGTGACCTAAAAGCTAACATATTTTAAACAATGGTTTAGTAAATTTGCTATACTTTCTACTCAGTAGGGTAGGGCCCATCCACCTTTTATTAATGAGGCAGTGTGGCATAATGGTAAAAACATAAGCTTAGGAGTTACACAGACCTGGCTTTGAATTCCAGTTGTGGAACTGTCTAAATGTGGGTAAATAACTTCAGCTCTTAAGAGTTATGCTGCACAATGTTAACTATTAGCTACTTGTGGTTATTTAAATTTAAATAAAAACATAAATTTTAAAATTTATTTTAGTCACATTAGCTCCATTTCAAGCACTCAACAGTGTACTGTAGACCACAGACACACAGTAATCCCATCACCGAAGAAAATCATACTGGACAGTACTACCTTAGAGTCTCAGGTTATGTATCTGAAAAACGTGGAAATGCCCTCCTTTTATACGGTTATCATGAAGATTAAATAAATAATTATATAGAAATAGCTTGTACTTGGTAAATCGACAATTAATTTTAGCTCCCCAATCTTTCCTTGCTGAATAAAGATGCTAAGTGGCTGGAATTACTCCTCATTTTTCTCAGATGTACGTGATGTTAATCAGGCTCTGGTTGAGATCCGTTAATAACAATAAAATACAGCATACTTATTGTCTCAAAACAGAAAAGGCCAAGATTTTGATCAAAAGAAAACAGGTACATTGGCATTCTCAGGCTTTATCAAACACAGGTTATACTGATTAAGGGATTCCCTACCCAAAGAGAGGCAGATGATTGCATAACACATGAAAATTTTAGAATAGGAATTGGCAAATTACAGCTCTGGGCTAAATCTGGTCTGGCCTCTGAGCTAAAAATGTTTTCTTTCTTTCTTTCTTTTTTTACATTTTTAAAAAGATTTTATTTATTTGCCAGAAAGAGAGAGAGCACAGGAACAAAAACAGGGGGAATGGCAGGCAGATGGAGAAGCAGGCCCCACACTGAGCAAGGAGCCCAATGTGAGACTTGATCCAAGGACTACCCAGGCCAAAGAAAGATGTGACCCTGAGATAATGACCTGAGCCGAAGGCAGAGGTTTAACCCTCTGAGCCACCCAGGAGCCCTAAAATCATTCTTTGGTCAGATTACTACTCTGCTAAAAAAAAAAAAAACTGGTGTCCTCTTGCCTAGAACACTATTTAAAACCATTTTGTACTTTACAGACTCTCCATAATCTATCTCCAACCTATACAGGCAGTCTTATTTCCCACTACTCCCCAAGAATTATCCTTAATTTTTTTTAATTTAAATTCAATTGGCCAACTTATAGTGCATCATTAGTTCCAGATGTAGTGTTAAATAGCTTATCAGCTGCATATAACACCCAGTGCTCATCACGTCATGAACCTTCCTTAATGCTCATCACCCAATTACCCCACCCACCCTCCACTCTAGCAACCCTCAGTTTGTTTCCTATAGTTAAGAGTCTCTCATGGTTTTTCTCCCTGATGACTTGCCTCCTTTCCCCAATGGTTCTCTGTTCTGTCTCTTGTATTTCACATGAGTGAAACCATATGATAATTGTCATTCTCTGATTGACTTATTTTGCTCCACATAATACCCTCCCGCTCTACCCATGTCAATGTAAATGGTAAGTATTCATCTGTTCTGATCGCTGAGTAATATTTCATTGTACATATAATGCCACATCTTCCTTATCCATTCCTCTGTCCATGAATATCTCAGCTCTTTCCACATATTGGCTATTATGAACATTGCTGCTATGAACTTTGGGGTGCAGGTGGCCCTTTCTTTCCCTATATTTCTATCTTTGAGGTAAATACTTAGTAGTGCAATTGCTGGATCATAGGGTAGCTCTATTTTTAACTTCCTGAGAACTTCCATACTGTATTCGAGTGGCTTCACCAGCCTGCAATTCCTATCAACAGTGTAAAAAGGATTCCCCTTTCTCCACATCCTTGTCAACATTTGTTGTTTCCTCTCTTGTTAATTTTAGCCATTCTGACTGGTGTGAGGTGGTATCTCATTGGGGTTTTGATTTGTATTTCCCTGATGGCAAGGTATGTGGAGCATTTTTTATGTGTCTGTTGGCCATGTGGATGTCTTCTTTCTAGAGATGTCTGTTCATGGCTTCTGCTCATTTCTTGATTGGATTATGTGTTCTTTGGATGTGGAGTTTGAAAACTTCTTTATAGATTTTGGATAACAGCCCTTTATCTGACAATATCATTTGCAAATATCTTCTCCCATCCTCCTAATTTTGATAATGTACATTCTAAAGTTCAGTCATAATTTCCCACAGATAAGATTCTGCCACCTTGTTTCTCTTAAAACTGCAAGGGAAACTATGAACAAATAATTAGCTTATAGCAAAATAATACTCTAGATTATATGACCAGAATCCCTCCACTGAACATCTTGAATGTGGAGACCACAGAGGGGATTTCAAAAACTGAGAGGTAAAAGTCCTTTAAAGTCACACACAATGAAAATCTACTTCCTAGTTAAATAAATTAACTTGCAAACTTCACCTTAAAGACATCTTTTTTTTTTTTTGATGGAGAGAATGTAGGTATGTGTGAAATAGAGGAAGCAGAAAGGAGAAATGGGTAATTGCTACTAAACACAACAAATGGAGTAAAAGTAGTAATTACAATTTGATTAGAAACTTAAAAATTTCAAAGTGTCCAAAAAAATTTGAAAGTGTTCACATCTAGTAATACCACTAACTTGAGCATCAGGATACCTGTGTTTAATTCTAGTTCTGTTCTTAAACAACTGTATAATCTCTGGGCCAAAGTTTCCCTATTAGTAAAATGAAAGACCTCAAGCAGATAATTTCTTAGGACCCTTAGAACTATATTGTCCAATATGGTAGCCACTAATAACATATGCTATTTAAATTTATATTTCAATTAATTAAAATTAGAAAAAAATGGGAATGTAGTTCCTTTATCTGTTAACCAAAATTTCAGGGCCCCAAAAGATACATGTGACTCTAGTGGCTACCACACTGGACAGCACCAAAACAGACCATTTCCATCACTGAAGAAGTTTTATTGGATAGCACTGCTTTAGAGGTCTAACACTGGGTTTTTCTTATGATTCTACCAGAAAGAAGATTAAAATCTCAATGAGATATACGCACTCCCATGTTTACTGCAGCATTATTCACAATTGCCAAGATATGGAAACAACTCAAATGCCCATCAAAGAATGAATATATGAAAAAGAATGTGGTATACAAACACAATGGAATATTATTCAGCCTTGGGAAAGAATGATATCCTGCTATTTGTAACAATATGGATGGACCTTGAGCACATTATGCTAAGTGAGATAAATCAGAGAAAGACAAGTACTGTATGAAATCATTTGTATGTGTAATTGAAAAAGTCAAACCTGTTAAAAACAGTAAAATGGTAGTAACCAGAGGATGGAAGTAGATGACATTGATGGTGTTTAAGTATACAAATTTGTAACAAGCAAAAAACAAGAGATTGAAAGCACAGTACAATGGATACGGATAATATTGTACTATATTATGTAATATAAGTATCATTACAATGGTACTCATATTACAACATATAAATAAAACAAAGTAATGCACTGTACATCTTTAACTTACACATGTTACATGTCAAGTTTATTTGATAAAAAATTAAATTGTTTACATGGTTTCTGCTTTTACACCTAACCAGTCTTAACTCTATATCCATCTATTTAGGGTTTATGCTGACCTGAAAATAGCCTAAGAAAGAGCTGGATGTTGTTCATGCTACTGCAGAGAAATATAATGGCATTCTACTTTCAAGAAAGTAAAAAGAAAATTTAAAAACTAGTGATTTTATTCTTACATAGGAATAGTTCTGAACATGATTTAAATCTATAAATTTGAGAATAGTCTTATAAAATCATAAAAACAAACCTATAAAATGTTTATTTTTTACATTTTTCCCCATTCTTTAAAGAAAGATTAGTCAAACACAATGCTAGGTACTAGGGATATAAACATAAAAGAAAATCATGCTCCTACCTCCCCCAAGCCCCATCTCTGAGGAAATTCACCATCACTTTTCTAAACTTGTGTCTATTCACTACTCTTCTTCAAAAACTCTTTGATGTAGCTAAACTCAACTGGTTGCCTGACTCCATGTCATTACCCCCATTAATACCCTCTGTACTAAAATTCTGGCCATTCTTAAGAACTACTTGTTATGGTACTCTTTATGTAGCCTTTCTTAACTTAATTATATTTGTTTTGTCCCTCTATTTTGAACCCCACAGACTGCATTTCACTTGAGGACAAGGACTGAATCTAAGCATTGTTGTACTCATTTTACCCCAGGCTTGTACCAAGGATACCTTTTAGTATAAATTAGTGATAGTAGGACATCAGGTCAAAATAACTTACCTTTGGACAAATGTAAGATCCAAGCACTAAAATATGAAGTAATCATATCATCTTTATCCCTGCTTTAGATTTTCCCTGGGCCTACAAATCATCACATTTCTGATGTGTTAAAACTTAGAACAGGGGGTAAAAAATGAGTATTTTTAAGATAACCTCTCTGTTTATACATTATTATGTATTATCCCATAGGTTTAAAATTAGGATAACTTGGAACACTGAAAAAATAAACTATTAAAAAATAAAAAAATAAAAAATCAACTAAAATAAATAAATAAATAATAAATAAATAAAATCAGAATAAGCCAGCTTTATGCACGAAACAGGTCTTTCATCTGAAATTTCTTACAATATGAAACACAAGGTTTATGAAATACTAATGTGGTATAATTTATTATCACCAAAAGTCTACGAATAAACCCCAAATCCATCAGATACTATGTATTTGTTTATTTGACAGGAAAACTGTCTAATCATGAATTTGCTTCTTTTTCCTTTAGGCCTGATCTGACATTTTTATTAAAAACAAAGAGTATCACCTGGAAAAACTACTGAAGCTTTCTCCTTATACTATAAATATAAGGCTGCTTTTTACAATAGTTATCCACTATCATCCATCATTTTTCTAAAACAATATATAAAATATGTGAATAACAGTTTTATTAGTTCTAGTCAACAATACTATGGGGACAAATGATGATCAAGCATAATCCCAAAGTGAAATAAAGGTGATGAGGACACTGTTCAAAGAAAGGTATTCTTACACAAGGATATTGAACTTGACCAATATTAAGAATTTTTTACAGGAGTTAAGATGGTGGATGAGTAAGAGGACCCAGAGCTTGCCTCATCCCTTGAACACAGCTAGATAGTTACCAAATTATTCTGAACACCCAAAAAGTTAATGAGACGTCTGAGAGAACAAAAACTGCAAATCTACCAATCTACCAGTTAAAAACCAACCTCCTTTTGGAAGGTAGGAGGTATGGAAGCTCACCTGGGGGAGACATAGCTCTGGATGCAGTAGTGGGGAGGAAGACTGCTTGGAGCATACCACAATGTATTAGAAGCAGCTGCAGGCAAATTCTGAACTTTTAAGTTCTCTACTGTGGGGGACATGGACATTCCTTGGATTAAGGGTGCTGAGGTGGCAGAATCCCAGGAGTGACAGGGTGGTCTGAGGTTTTCCTGGGCTGTAGGAAGAATGGGTGGTACCAAGGTGCTAAGCTAGCAAGCCGGCAGAGAACAGTGAGTTTTGGTACCAGGTTTCTGCTATAAATTGTAAAATGCCAGGTGGGCATTGGACTGCTTTCCTAGGACAGGCTGGCCAGTGTGGCAAGATCCGCCCTGGAGGAACCATGTGGGTCTGTGTTATCAACATCCATGATATTTAGAGTTTCGAACTTGTTCACACACCTGAGATTTAAAGGCTTGGACATGGGCAGGGTGAACGCAGAGTTCAGATGGAAACTGGAGAAACAAATACAGTGATTGACTGCTTTTCTGTGAGAGCTCATTAAAGGGTAGGGGGTGTAAACTTTCAGCTCCAAGGCTAGAGAGTAGGGTGCAGCCATTCTCATCCCGCCCATCAGTGCTGAAAGGTTTCAGGGAGCAAAGAAGTGCCATCTACTGGAGGCCAGGGAATCATACACCAAGCCCCAGGTCCCTGCACCCTGCAGAAGCATTTCCACCAAAACAAGTCACCTGACAATCAGTGTAACAGGCCCCCCAACCAGAAGACCAGCAGAAACAACCAGTTCGCATGTTTATTGATCATAGTGTGTTGCAAAGCTTCAGCTCTAGAGGTAATAGTACTGAGCTTCCATTTTACTTGTATTACTTATTTTACTTTTAATATCTTTTCATTTATTTTCTTATTCCAATTCCTTTTACTTTTTTTTTATATATGTATCTTTGCATATCTATCTATATAGAAAGATATTATTTTTGGTCTATTTTTATTTTATTTATTTATCTGTATTTTGGAATGTAGATTCTTTTAACAAGCAGACCAAAACACATCCAATCCAGGATCTCCTTTTTTTTTTTTTTAATTTTTTTTGGTTTTCTTATTTTGTGTTTTTTTTTCTTTTCTTTTTGTTGTTTGTTTCTGTATTTATTTATTTTTATTCTTTCTTTTTCTTCCCTCTTTTCTTTTCTAGACAAAATGATGAGATGGAAGAATTCACCCCAAAACAAAGAACACAAGGTAGAACTCATGGCCAGGAATTTATTCAATACAGACACAAATAAGGTGTCTGAACTAGAATAACAATTACAAGGATACTAGCTGGGCTTTAGGATACTAGAGAATCTCTTATTACAGAGACAAAAGAACTAAAATCTATTCAGGCTGAAAATAAAAATGCTATAACTGAGATGCAAACAAACAGAGGCCATAAAAACAAGGCAGAAGAGCAAATCAGTGATACAGAAGATAAATTATAAAAAATAATGAAGCTAAAAAGAAGCGTGAAAGAAAGGTAATGGACCATGAAGGTGTACTTAGAGAACTCAGGGACTTAATAAAATATAACATTCATATCATAGGAGTTCCAGAAGATTAAGAGAGAGATAAAGGGGCAGGTTTACTCAAACAAATTAAGTTTGAATAGGGAAATATACAGATATCAAAAACCAAGAAGCAAAGAGAACTTCCACCACATTAAACAAAAGCCAGCCATTGCCAAGGCACATCATAGTCAAATACACAAACATAGTGAGGAAAGAATTCTAAAAGCAGCAAGAGAAAAGAAGGTCCTTAACAAGGAAAGACAGATTAGGTTCACAGCAGATGTGTCCAGAGACTTGGCAGGCCATAAAGTAGTGGAAGAAAATATTCGCCATGTTGAACAGGAAAAATATGCGGCTAGGAATTCTCTAACAACAAGGCTGTCATTCAAAACAGAAGGAGAGAATGAATTTTTCAGATGAGCAGAAACTAAACGAGTTTGTGAGCACTAAACCAGCCCTGCAAGAAATATTACGGGGGATTCTGGGTGGAGAAAAAAAGACCAAAAGCAAAAATGAATAAAAAGGACCAGAGAACATCATCAAAAACACCAACTCTACAGGTCACATAACACTACTAAATTTATATCTATCAGTGATCACTCTGAATATAAGTGGACTAAATGCACCAATCAAAAGACAGCATATTAGACTGGATAAAACACAAAACTCATCAACAGGCTACTTACAAAAGACTCATCTTCTACCCACAGACACCTCCAGAATGAAAGTGAGGGGATGAAGAACAATTTATCATGCTAATGGACATCAAAAGAAAGCCAGAGTAGCAATACTGGTATCAGACAAACTAGATTTAAAATAAAGACTGTTAACAAGAGATGGAGGACATTAATCATAATGAAGAGGTCTATCAATCAAGAAGATCTAACAATTATAAATATTTATGCCCCTAACTTGGGAGCACCCAAATATATAAATCAATTACAAATAAACATGAATAAACTCATTGAAGATAATACAGTAATAGTAGGGGACTTTAACACCCCATTTACAGCAAAGGACAGATCATCTAAGCAGAAAATCAACAATGAAACAATGGCTTTGAATGACACACTGGACCAGATAGACTTGAAGGATATATTCAGAACATTTCATCCTAAAACAGCAGAGTGCACAGGAAACATTCTCCAGAACAGATCACATACTGGATCACAAATCACGTTTCAACCAGTTCAAGAAGACTGAGATCATACCATGTATATTTTCAGACCACAGCACAATGAAACTGGATGCCAACCACCAAAAAAAAAAAAATTAGAAACACCTCAAATACATGGAGGTTAAAGAACATCCTACTAAAAAAAGGAATGGGTTAACCAGGAAATCAAAGAAAATTTTTTTAACAAATACATGGAAGCAAAAGAAAATGAAAGCACGGCACCCCAAGAAACAAGTCTCAAATACACAACCTAACCTTATACCTATAGGAGCTGGAAAAGGAACAGCAAATAAAGCCTAAAATCAGAGGAAGAAGGGAAATAATAAAGATAAGAGAATAAATAAATGATATAGAAACAACAACAACAATAACAACTAGTAAAACAGATTAAAAAAAACTAAGAGCTGCTTCTTTGAAAGAATTAAAATTGATAAACCCCTAGTCAGATACATAAAAAAAAGAGAAAGGCCCAAAATAGATAAAATCACAAATGACAGAGAAAAGATCACAACCAACACCATAGAACACAAATGGTTTTAAGAGAATATTATGAAAAATTATATGTCAACAAACTGGGAAACTTGGAAGAAATGGACAAATTCCTATAAACTTACAAACTACCAAAACTGAAACAGGAAGAAATGGAAAATTTGGACAGACCCATAATAGCAAACAAACAGAATCAGTAATCAAATAAGTCCTGGGCTGGATGCCTTCTCAGAGGAATTCTACCAGACATTTTAAGAAGAGTTAATACCTATTCTCAAACTGTTCCAAAAAATAGGAATGGAAGGAAAACTTCCAAACTCATTCTACAAAGTCAGCACTACCTTGATTCCAAAACCAGACAAAGGCCCCATCATAAAGGGGAATTACAGACCAATGTCCCTGATGAACATGCAAAAATTCTCAATAAAATACTGAATTCAACAGTACATTAAAAGAATTATTCACCATGACCAAGTGTGATTTATTCCTAGGACAAAGGGGTGGTGCAATACTCCTACAAAAATCAATGTAATATACCACATTAATAAAAGAAAGAACCATATGATACTGTCAATAAATAGAGAAACATCATTGGACAAAATATAGCCTCCTTTCCTGATAAAAAAACTCTCAATAAAGTAGGGATAGAGGAAATATACCTCAACATAACAAAGCCATATACAAAAGACCCATGTCTAATATCATCCTCAGTGGGGAAATACTGACAGCCTTTCCCCTACAGTCAGGAATAAGACAAGGATGTCCACTCTCATCATTACTATTCAACATATTACTGGAAGTCTTAGCCTCAGTAATCCCATAACAAAAAGAAATAAAAGGAATCCAAACTGACGAGGAAGAAATCAAACATTCAGTATTTGCAGAGGACACGATATTATGTAGAAAAGTAGAAGGAATTTATAAAAAAAATTCCTAGAACTCATACATGAATTGAGCAAAGTCACAGGATATAAAATTAATGCAAAAATCTGTTGCATTTCTATAGACCAGTAACAAAGCAGCAGAAAAAGAAATCAAGGAATTGATCCCATCTGTAATTGTACCAAAAATAATAAGATAACTAGGAATAAATCTAACTAAAGAAGTAAATGATCTATACTCTCAAAACTATAAAACAATTAGGAAAGAAACTGAAGAATAAAGAAATGGAAAAGGATTCCATGTTCATGGATTGGAAGAATAAACATTGTTAAAATGTCTATTATTACCCAAAGCAATCTATACATTTAATGCAATTGCCATGAATATACTAGCACCACTTTTCACAGAGCTAGAACAAACAATCCTCCATGTGTATGGAACCACAAAATACCCTGAATTGCCAAAAAGAATCTTGAAAAAGAAAACCAAAACTGGAGGCATCATGATTCCAGAATTCAGACTATATTACAAGTGCCCTCCTTAACACATCTAGCCTATTCCCCAAAGTAATACATATTACTTAGTCATCAAAACCATTTGCAATAAATTGGGTGGAGCTAGAGTGTATTATGCTAAGTAAAATAAGTCAGAGAAAGACAAATACCACAGAATCTCATTCAATGTGAATTTAAGGAAGAAAACAGATGAACACATGGGAAGACGGAAAATAAAAAAAAGGAGAGAGGGAAACAAAGAATGAGAGACTCTTCCTGATACAGAACAAACTAAAAGTTGATGGAGGGAGGTTGGTGGGGAATGGGCTAGAGTGTGTATTAAGGAGGGCACTTGTTATAATGAACACTGGATGTTGTATTTAAGTGATAAATCACTGAATTCTACTCCATGAATGAATAAACGAATATTACACTGTTAAAAAAAAGACATTTCAAAAGATTCATTGATTTCAGAAAGAGAAATGGAGAACATACAGATGCGGGGGGGGGAGGAAGAAGAGAGGGAGAAAGGGATAAGAAAACTCCCCACTGAGCAGAGAGCCCATTGTGGGGCTTGACATCAGGACCCTGAGATCATGACCTGAGCCAAAATCAAGAGTCAGACACTTAACTGACAAGCCACCCAGGCCCTACACATTTTTTTTAACTTAAAAATATGCAAGGTAGGGCGCCTGGGTGGCTCAGTGGGTTAAAGCCTCTGCCTTCGGCTCAGATCATGATCAGGGTCCTGGGATCAAGGCCCACATGGGGCTCTCTGCTCGGCAGGGAGACTGCTTCCTCCTCTCTCTCGGCCTGCCTCTTGGTCTGCCTACTTGTGATACCTCTCTCTCTCTCTCTCTTTCTCTCTGCCAAACAAAGAAATAAAATCTTTAAAAAAATATATGCAAGGTAGAGTTGGGGGCAAGATGGCAGAAAAGTAGGAGACCCCGCTTCAAAGGGTCTCCTGAAGTGAGCTAAATATCTACAAGAACACTGTGAACACCCATGAAAGCAGCCTGAGATGTAAGACTACACACTTCTGGACCTCTACGGGGGAAGAAGAGCATCAGTGGAGAGGTAAAGCAGAGCGGGAGCGCTTGGATTGATTTGGGAAGACAAACGGGAGGGGGAGGGAACCACAAGAAGCAGAACATTGCACTGGGTGTAGGGAATGGGGAATGAATCTTGGAACACTGGAAAAAAAATTTAAGTAACAATTAAAAAAAAAAAAAAACCACTGGAAATACCCCACTACGAAAGTGACCTGTGCTTGGTGACCAGCATCAAATTGCAGTCTGGTTAAAAACACTCAAAAACAAAGGGTCTTAAGAGGCAACCAGGGAAAGCTGATGGCTGTTGGCAGGGACATAAAGCTGTGGCTCCAGTCCCCTTCTTGGGATAGGTGCATGCAACCTGCGAGGTGATCATGCAGCCTTCCACGTGCCTGGTGGGACCGCAAGGTCCTAGTGCTTCCAGCATTGGTGTAGGCTCCAGAGAGCATCCAGACAGCTATAAGTTTGCACAAACGGATATCACTCGCGGTTTTTGTGGCACAGGGGTGAAGCAATAAGCGGGCGCTTCGGGCACCATTCTGGTTGGTGACTATGGGCGCACGCTACCTGTGAGAGGTGGTGGGATGCAGGCGAAAATACAGAGGGAGTCTGTATGTCCTGCACCATCCAGAGGGGAGCTAACTGGGGCTTCTCTCTAAGACAGAGGTCTGAGTGTGAAAAGCTTACTTTGCCCTGACTTTCCAAAAACCTGAAAAAAACCGCAAAAGGACAAATCCTCCAGAGAACAAATGCCTGAAAACGCAGTTGCCATAGAGCCACTTGAGAGGGGGCAGGGAGACTCAGCCCAGGCAACATTGACTGAAAAACAACACGGCAGGCTCCTCCCTCAGAAGGCAAGCCAGAAGAACAAGAGGTCAGCACCAAAGAGTCCCCATAAAATTATTACATTTTATATATATTTTATTATATTATATTATATTGTAAATCAATATATAATATATATTATATTATATATATTATGTTATATATTAAATTATATATTTTATATTTATGTTTATATATTATATACTATATTATAATTATATATATTATCATATATTGTATTATTATATTTATTAATATATATTATAATATAATATATAATATATTAAAATATTATAATATAATTATTATAATATATAATATATATTAAAATATTATATAATATATTATATTATAAATTAATATATATTATAAAATTATTATAAAATTATAAAACCCCAACAACAGGGAGAAAAAACAATATATTAAGCTCCCAGTACTACCCCAAAACCTGTATATTTTAAGATACAGCTTTTCATTTTATTTTCAACTTTTTTATTTTTAAGTTTTCATTTTAAATTCATTCTCACAGTTTTTGTTCCTTTATTTTTCGACCCACTTATTATTACAATATGATACTTAAAATACTCCATAATAACTTTTTACCTTGAACATTTTTCAAACACATATCTCTGTTTCTTTTTTCTTTCTCTTTTTTTTTTCTTTTAAATATACATATAGATATAAGCTTCAAGGTAATCCTTCATTCCTATTCATACTAACCCAATATATAAACCAGTGTTAATTTCCCTATATCTCTAGAAAGTGGAGTCCTCTAACAGTAACAATACACACCCAGGAAGAACTGAAATACTATCCTTGCCCACGACAAGGGTTTTTTTTGTTTGTTTGTTTTTATTTTTTAATTTTTTTAAGATTTTATTTATTTATTTGCCACAGAGAGAGATCACAAGTAGGCAGAGAGGCAGGCAGAGAGAGAGGAGGAAGCAGGCTCCCCACCGAGCAGAGAGCCCAGTGCGGGACTTGATCCCAGGACCCTGAGATCATGACCTGAGCCAAGGCAAAGGCTCAACCCACTGAGCCATGCAGGTGCCCCACAACGAAGGTTTCTACTCACTTTCCCATCCTATTCTTCTGTCAGAGTTTCTGTGTAATTGTTTTTGCTTTATAATATATAAATACTGTTCTTGAGGTTGTTTGGATTGGGTTTTACTTTTTGATTTCTTCCCCTTTCTTTTACTTTCAACGGTCTTTTCCTTTATTCTTTATTGCTTCTGTGTCATATAAATCCTATCATTGGGGCTGGTTTGGCCGAGATTTTTCTTGTTTCTTTTCTCTACTTCTCTTTCTTTTTTCTTTCTTCTTCCTTTTTGGTGGTGACTTCTGATAGCTCCAAAATCTTCCAATGAGCAACCTGGCTGGATCGTGGTTGATATATTCAGCTATACATACCCTCAACCACCCCTCACCAAAATGACTTGGAGGAGGAACACCAAACAGAAGAAAAACTCAGAGACTGCAACTCCTGTCACAGAACTACTGGATATGAACACAAACAATATGACAGAAATGGAATTCGGGGTAGCAATTATCCAAGAAAAGGTTAAGTTGGAAAAGAACATTAGTCGCAAGATAGAAGCTCTAAAGGCAGAAGTGAAAGCCAAACTGGTAGAGGTTAAAAATCCTATCAAGGAGATCCAATCAAATTTAAATATACTAACAGCTGGGGTAAGTGAAGCTGAAGATCATATTAGTGATCTAGAAGACAGATTGATTGAGAAGGAAGAGCAGGAGAAGTCGTGGAACAAACAGCTAAAATCCCATGAAAATAGAATTAGAGAAGTAAATGATGCCATGAAACGCTCCAATATCAGAATTATTGGAATCCCTGAGGGAGTTGAGAGAGACAAAAGGCTAGAAGATATAGCTGAACAAATCCTGGATGAAAATTTTCTAATCTGGGGAATGAAACAAAGTGTTCATATCCTAGAGGCAGAGAGGACACCCCCCCCAAGATCAGTGAGGCTAGAAAAACCTCCAAACACATAATTATGAAATTCATGAATCATAAATTCAAAGAATATATCTCAACGGCAGCTAGGGGTATGAGATCACTTATGCACAGAGGGAGGACCATCAGAATGACGTCACATATCCACAGAACCCCGGCAAGCCAGAAAGGGCTGGCGACACATACTCAGGAACATAAATGAAAAAAGAAATGCAGCCAAGAATACTCTACCCGCAAGGCTGACATTCAAAATGGATAGAGAGATAAACAGCTTCCAGGATGGGCAAGGTCTAAAAGATTATGTGACCACAAGACCGCACTACAAGAAATATTAAGGGGGGATTCCATAAAAGAGGAAAGAACCTAAGAGTGACACAGAACAGAAATTCAGAGGCAATCTATAGAAACAAGGACTTTGCAGGCAACATGATGTCAATAAAAACGTATCTTTCAATAATCACTCTCAACGTGAATGGCCTAAATAGTCCTATAAAATGGCACAGGGTTGCAGACTGGATACAATGACAGGACCAGTGCATATGCCGTCTACAAGAGACACGTTTTTGAATAAAAAAATACATCCAGACTTAAAGTAAAGAGATGGAGAACCATCTTCCATGCCAACAGACCTCAAAAGAAAGCTGGGGTAGTGATTCTCATATCAGATAAATTAGATTTTAATCTACAGACTGTAGTCAGAGATAGAGAAGGACACTACACCATTCTTAAAGGGTCTATCCATCAAGAAGATCTAACAACTGTAAATATTTAGCCCCCAACATGGGAGCAGCCAACTACATAAGCCATCTGTTAAGCAAAATAAAAAGTCAAACTGATACAGATACATTAATTGTAAGAGATCTTAACATGGCACTCTTAGCAATGGACAGATCATCTAAACAGAAAATCAGCAAAGAAAAAAGAGCTTTGAATGACACACTGGACCAAATAGATATATTCAGAACATTCGACCCTAAAATAGCAGAATACTCATTATTCTCGAGGGCACATGGAACTTTCTCCAGAATAGACCACATACTAGGTTGCAAATCAGAGCTCAACCAATACCAAAAGATTGAGATTATTCCCTGCATATTCTCTGACCACAATGCCTTGAAACTGGAACTCAACCATAAGAAAAAGTTCGGAAGGAATTCAAACACTTGGAAGCTAAAGACTATCCTGCTTAAGAATCTTTGGATGAACCAGAAAATCCAAGAACTTAAACGTTCATGGAAACCAATGAGAATGAAGATACATCAATCAAAAATCTATGGGATATGGCAAAGGCAGTCAGTCCTAAGAGGGAAATACAAAGCCATCTAAGCCTCACTCAAAAATTGAAAAATCCCAAATGCACAAACTCTTGGTACACTTTAAAGAACTGGAAAATCAACAACAAATTAAGCCAACCCCACATACAAGACAGGAAATAATTAAGATTAGAGCAGAGATCAACGAATTAGAAATGACAGATATACTATAGCACATCAAAGAAACTAGAAACTTTTTCTTTGAAAGAATTAATAAGATTGATAAACCAGGGCACCTGGGTGGCTCAGTCATTAAGCATCTGCCTTCATCTCAGGTCATGCTCCTAGAGTCCTGAGATCAAGTCCCACATCAAATTCCCTGCTTGGTGGAGAGCCTACTTCTCCCTCTCTCACTCCCCCTGCTTGTGTTCCTGCTCTTGCTGTGTTTCTCTCTGTCAAATAAATAAAAGAAATCTTCAGAAAAAAATAAGATCAATACACCATTGGTCAAACTAATCCCAAAGAAAAGGGAGAAGACCCAAATTACTAAAATTATGAATGAAAGGGGACAGATCACGACTAACACCAAGGAAATAGAAACAATCATCAGAAATTACTATTAACAGCTATATGCCAATAAGTTAAACAACCTAGAAGATATAGATGCATTCCTGGAAACCTATAATCTTCCAATACTGAAACAGGAAGAAATTGACAATCTGAATAGACCAATACTAGCAACAAGATTGAAGCAGTAGGATTTATCCCTGGGATGCACGGTTGGTTCAACATTTGCAAATCAATCAATGTGGTAGAAAAACTCACTAAGAGAAGAGAGAAGAACCACATGGTCCTCTCAATTGATGCAGAAAAAGCATTTGACAAAATACAGCATCCATTCCTGATTAAAACTCTTCAAAGTATAGGGATAGAGGGAATATGCCTCAACCTCATAAAATATCTATAAAACACCCACAGCAAATATCATTCTTAATGGGGAAAAACTGACAGCCTTCCCACTGAGATCAGGAACAAGACAATGATGCCCACTCTCACCACTACTGTTCAATATAGTGTTAGAAGTCCTAGCAACACCAACCAGACAACAATAACAACAAAAATAAATAAAAGGTATTTAAATTGGCAAAGAAGTCAAACTCTCTCTCTTCACAGATGACAGGATACTCTATGTGGAAAACCCAAAAGACTCTACCCTCAAACTACTAGAACTCATACAATTCAGTAATGTGGCAGGATAAAAAAATCAATAGACAGAAATCAGTTGTGTTCTTAAACACTAACAATGAAAATATAGAAAGGGAAATCAGAGAATCAATTCCATTTACTATAGCACCAAAACCCATATCTAGGAATAAACCTAACCAAATTCGCTAAGGATCTGTACTCAAGGAACTACAGAATACTCATTAATGAAATAAAAGAAAACACAAAAAGATGGAAGATCATTCTATCCTCATGGATCGGAAGAATAAACATTTTTAAAATGTCTATAACACCCAGAGCAATCTGTACTTTCAATGCCATCCCGATCAAAATTCCATCAACATTTTTCAAAGAGCTGTAACAATCAATCCTAAAATTTATATTGAACCAAAAATATCCCAAATTGTTAAGGAAATGTTGAAAAAGAAAAACAAAGCTAGCTAGGGGCATCACGTTACCTGATTTCAAGCTTTATTACAAAGGTGTAATCACCAAGACAGCATGATCCTGGCACAAAACACAGACCAATGAACAGAGTAGAGAGTCCAGCTATGGACCCGCAACTCTATGGTCAAATAATCTTCGACAAAGCAGTGAAAAATATCCAGCGGAAAAAAGACAGTTTCTTCAGTAAATGTTGCTGGGAAAATTGGACAGCTACATATAGAAGAATGAAACGAGACCATTCTCTTATGCCACACACAAAGATAAACTCAAAATGGATGAAAGACCTCAATGTGAGGCAGGAATCTATCAAAATCCTAGAGGACAACATAGGCAGTAACCTCTTTGACATCGGCTGCAGCAACTTCTTTTAAGACATGTCTCCAAAGGCAAAGGAAACAAAAGTGAAAATAAACTTTTGGGACTTCATCAAAATAAAAAGGTTCTACACAGCAAAGGAAACAGTCAACAAAACAAAGAGGAAACCCACAGGATGGGAGAGGTTATTTGCAAATGACACTACAGACAAAGGGCTGATATCCAAGATCTATAAAGAACTCCTCAAACTCAACAACCAAAATAAAGATCACCACATAAAAAAATGAGGAGACATGAAGAGGCATTTCTCCATAGAAGACATACAAATGGCTAACAGACACATGAAAAAATGTTCGTCATTAGCTGTCAGGGAAATTCAAATCAAATCCACACTGCGATACCACCTTAGACCAGTCAGAATGGCCAAAACTAACAGGACAGGAAACAACAAGTGTTGGAGAGGCTGTGGAGAAAGGGGAACCCTCTTACACTATTGATGGGAATGTAAGTTGGTGGAGCAGCTTTGGAAAACAGTGTGGATATTAAAAATATTTACCCTAAAAAATTAAAAATAGAGCTACCCTATGACCCCACAATTGCACTACTGGGTATTTACCTCAAAGATACAGATGTAGTGAAAAGATGGGCCATATGTACCCCAATGTTTGTTGCAGCAATCGCCACAATTGCTAAACTGTGGAAAGAGCCAATGTGCCCTTCAACAGATGAATGGATAAAGAAGTTATAGTACATATATACAATGGAATATTATGCCTCCATCAGAAAGGATAAATACCCAACTTTTGTAGCAACATGGACTGGATTGGAGATTATGCTGAGTGAAATGAGCCACGTAGAGAAAGTCAAGTATCATACAGTTTCACTTACTTGTGGAGCATAAGGAGTAATATGCAGGAGAGTAGAAGGAAAAGAAATGGGAAGTGGGGTATATCGGGGAGGGAGATGAAATATGAGAGACTTTAGACTCAGAAACTAACTGAGGGTCTTAGAGGGGAGAGGGTGGGGAGGTGAGTTAGCCTGGTCGTGGGTATTGAGGGCATGTATTGCATGGAGCACTGGGTGTGGAGCATAAACTATGAATCTTGGAACACTGAAAAAATAAAATAAAATAAAATAAATAAAATTAAATGAAATAATAAAATAAAATAATAAAATAAAATAATAAAATAAAATAAAATAAAATAAAATAATAAAATAAAATAAATAAAATAAAATAAAATATGCAAGGTATTATGGATTAAATGTCTGTATCCCTCCAAATTCATACATTGAAGCCTTAACCCTCTAATGTGATGGTATTATACGGCAGGTCTTCTGATAGGTAATTAAGTCTAGAAGAAGTTATTAGGATGGAGCCCCTATAAGGGGATTAGTATCCTTGTAATGAGAGGAAGAGACATAAGAGCTCTCTCTTAAGCATGCACAAAAACGTATCACATAAACACACAACTTGATGGTGGCAGTCTTCAAGCCAGGAAGATCACTGTCATGAAGAATCAAATCTGCTGGCATCCTGATCTTGGACAGCCCAATCTCCAGAACTGTGAGAAATAAATGTCTGTTGTTTCAGTCACTCAGTCTACACTTTGTTAAAGTAGCCAGATCTGACTAAGACACATAATATGACTTCAACGTTAGGAAATTAAATTTCCTTTGGCTTTTATAAACATGTGTCTTTCACAAACCATGCTTATTATACAGCACAGTATGATCTTAGCTATCTAGAACTTGAAAGTATCTAGAGGATCTCTAAAATATGAGGAGGGGGGGACGCCTGGGTGGCTCAGTTGGTTAAGCGACTGCCTTCGGTTCAGGTCATGATCCTGGAGACCCGGGATCGAGTCCCACATTGGGCTCCCTGCTGGGTGGGAAGCCTGCTTTTCCCTCTCTCACTCCTCCTGCTTGTGTTCCCTCTCTGGCTGTGTTTCTCGCCGTCAAATAAATAAAATCTTTAAAAAAAATAAAATAAAATATGAGGAAGGGAAAAAGAACCAAAATCTCAAATATCAGAGTCTCTTGTGGCCAAAAAGCTGTCCCTGAATAGCCAGCAACCAACAAAAAGGGAAAACTAAAGAGCTGAGTATTACAGGCAAGGATATTCCAAATGGCTAGTTGTGTATTTGAAAGTCCAGATTTGCCATACAAAAACCAAGTGGGAGAAGTAACAAAAAATACATGGGATAAAGACCGTAGCAGAGGCACATTCTATATAGCTAAGAAAAAAAAAACAGCAATGAAGCTACAAATGGATGATGTAACAGCTCACCAATCTGGTAATGGTACCAGGGCTACACCTGACTTTTTATCCCTCAAAACATAAGGAATCTCTGAAGACAGGATTTTCTTTGTTTAAGGAACATTTACTATATGACAGATGCTTTATACACATGGAGCTTTTTAATCTTCAGAGCAATCTAATATAGCAGGTATCATTTAGGATTCTTCTGGTTAAAGTTTTGGTATCCCCAACTCAAACAGGCTTCGACAATGATGAAATATTGTTCTCCCCTATAAGAGGAAGTCCAAAAGAAGGCAGGACTTTCAGATTGAGTGATTTCAGTGACTTATGAAAAACCAAGTTTCTTCATCTCTTTGCTCTGTTACCGACCATTAAAAATGCCATTAAAAAATTATTTATCTATTTGACAGAGAAAGAGAAAGGGAGATCATGCACACAAGCAGGTGGAGTGGCAGTCAGAGGGAGAGGGAGCAGCAGGCACCCTGCTGAGCAGAGTCCAAAATGGAGTTTGGTCCCAGGAAGATGCTTAACTGACTGCGCCAGCCAGGTGTCCACTTTAGGGGCACCATTTAGGGGCACCTGGCTGGTGGAGTTGGTTAAGCATCCAACTCTTGGTTTCAGCTCAGGTTGTAATCTCAGGGTCATGAGATCAAGCCCCACACTGGGCTCCATACTGAGCATGGAGTCTTCTTCAGAGTCTCTCTCTGTTTCCCTCTGAGCCTCCCCCTGAATTCTCTCTCTCCCAAATAAATAAATAAATCTTATTAAAAAGGCCATTTTAGTGGTGCCTGGGTAGCTCAGTTGTTTAAGCACTGACTTGGTTTCAGCTGAGGTCATGATCTCATTGATTGTGAGATACAGCCCCATATGGGACCCTCATGAAGTGGGGAGTCTGCTTGAAGATTCTCTCCCTCTGCCCCCTCCCAGCTTATTCTTTGTAAAATAGTCTTTAAATTAAAAATTTTAAAAATGCCATTTTATTTTTTTATTCAAGTATAATTAACATACAGTTTTACATTAGTTTCAGGTCCAAAATATGATGACTCAAAAGTATATATATTACTCAGTGCTCATCATGATAAGTGTACTTTTAATCTCCTTCACCTATCTCAATCACTTTCTCACCCATCTTCCTTCTGGCAACTCAGTTTGTTCTCTATATTTAAGTCTATTTTTCTCTTTCTTTTTTTCTTTGTTTATTTGTTTTGTTTCTTAAATTCCACATATGAGTGAAATCATATGACTGACTTATTTCACTTAGCATTATATCCTCTAGATCCACCCATGTTATTGCAAATGGCAAGAGTTCATTCTTTTTAATAGCTAAGTAATATTTTATTCTGTGTGTGTGTGTGTGTGTGTGTGTGTGTGTGTGTGTGTGTTTGTCTATATACCCCATATCTTCCTTATTCTATGGACAAACACTTGGGTTGCTTCTACATCTTGACTATTGTAAATAATGTTGCAATAAACACAAGGATGCATATATCTTTTCAAATTAGCATTTGAAAAAAGTACATCCAATCATGATAAAAACTCTTCACAAAACAGGTTTAGAGGGAACATACCTCAACATAATGAAGGCCTTACATGAAAAATCCCACAACTAACATCATACTCAACAGTGACAACTAAGATCTTGTTCCTCTAAGATCAGGAACAGAACGAGGATGTCTGCTCTCTCCTCTTTTATTCAACGTTGTACTGGACATTCTACCCACATCAATCAGACAACAAAAAGAAATAAAAGGCATCCAAATTGGTAAGGAAGAAATAAAACTTCTACTCTTTGCAGATGACATGGTACCATATGTAGAAAATCTTAGACTACACCAAAGTAAAGATCCCACCAAACTAGAACAGAAAAATGAATTCAGTAAAGTCACAGGATGCAAATTAATATACAGAAATCCATTGCATTTCTATATACTAATAATGAAGTAGCAGAAAGAGAAATTAAGGATCCCAATGACAAATGGATCAATAATAAAATACCTAGGAATAAATTAACTAAGTAGGTAAAAGGCCTCTACTCTAAAAACTGGTGCTGGTGAAAGATAGTGAAGATAACACAAACAAATGGGAACATATTCCATGTTCATGGACTGGAAGAATCAATACTGTTAAGAAGTCCATACTACATAAAGCTATCTACAGATCTAATGCAATCCCTGTCAAAATATTAAAAGCATTTTTCACAAAACCTAAAACAAATAATCCTAAAATTTGTATGGAGCCACAAAACACCTCAAATAGGTAAAGCAATGTTGGCTCTTTGAAGAACAAAGTTGAAGGTATCACAATCCCAAATTTCAAGATATACTACACAGCTGTAGAAGTCAAAAACAGTATGCTAGAGGCACAAAAACAGACAGTGATCACTGGTACAGAATAAAGAGCCCAGAAATAAACCCACACTTCTCTGTTCAGTTAAACTATGACAAAGGAGGCAAGAATATACAATGGGAAAAAGTCTTCAACAAATGGTACAGGAAAATGGGACAACTACATGGGAACCAATGAAAATGGACAACTTTCTTACATGCTACATAAAAATAAAATGGATTAAAGATCTAAATGTGAGACTAGAAACCATAAAATTCCTAGAAGAAAACATATGCAGTGATTTCTTTGACATCGGCCATAGAAACATTTTTTCTAGATGTCTCCTCAGGCAAGGGAATCAAAAGCAAATGTAAACTTATTGGGATTACAGCAAAATAAATAGCTTTTGTAAGGTGAAGTAAACTATCAACAAATGAAAAGGCAACGTACTGAACGTGAGAAGATATTTGCAAAGGATAAAAATCCATTTTATATTTTTTTATTTAAAATATTATTTTAATTCCAGAATAGTTAATAGTGTTGTATTCATTTCAAGTATACAGTATAGTGATTCAATAATTTCATATATTTCTCAGTGTTCATCAAGATAAGTACACTCTTAATCCCCTTCACCTATTTTACCCATTACCCTACCCACCTCCCCTCTGATAATCCGCTGTTTGTTCCCTATAGTTAGCCTGTTTTTTGGTTTGTCTCCTTTTTTAAAAAGAAATAAAGATGCCACTTTAAATGGTGTATAGCATCTGGTCTTTCCTTGGAAATTAAATATTGAGGAACACCAAGAGAAAATAGTGACCTGTAGCACATATAAAGATGAACGTGCTTATAAAATAATATTAGTGCTCTAACACATCAGTAACAGTAAAGGAGTAAACAGTATTTTTTGAATGCCTATTATGCATCAGAAAGTATTTTGTTAATGGTGCACAAAGCATACTAATATTTTCAATGTAAAAGGAAATAAATATCAGCAGTGACCTTTGGAGGACAGAAAAACACTTAGGAAAAGATTGCCTTTGGTTTACTGAGCATGTTATATTGCCCACAAAGCTAAGAAAAAAAATTGTGTGTGTGTGTGTGTGTGTGTGTGTATAATGATACCAGAAACCTTTTTAATATAGCATTAATTCTAAGGTTATTTCTGTGTTCAATACCCATTCAGATTCACTATGTTTGCATTGGCATACTGTATATTGTTATTCATTAATAACAGTTACAGCATACAGCATATTACAACTGGCAAAGTTTAATAACAGTTTAAGACAGATGGGAAGTACCTGGTACATGTGAATTGTAATCTTCATCAGAATTAAAGCTCTAGCGCTTATAAGGCCTATCTTAAGTTAGCCAGAACAAATAACTGCCCAGCTTAGTGTGGCTTGGATAGATATGGTTTTTACTATATTATTAAATTATAGAATATTAATGTTAAAGTATTAATAAAGCACTGAGTGTTTAATTATGATGATGAAAGAACCAAACCATTTTGGAATTTCTAAACACTCAATAATTATTACATAATTATTACTAATACCTGAAAGTGTCAAAAGTTTATCTTAGATAAATAAAAATTAAAGAAATAGAAAATTTAAGATAAAAACATACATAGGGAATATAGGAATTACACAAATTTACAGTTTAAAAAATCTTCCTGAAATGGCAAAATAGACTAGCATAATTCAACTTTAGTCAGTATGGTCATCAGGATCAAATACTAACTGTTGTCAAAATCAGTAACTGAATTTAAAAGAAAACACCAAACAGCTCCCTTTTATACACACACATTTAGCACACATATATATGTGCTATTTATAGGAAAGAAATTAGGCTATTACCTACCCTGTGGGGATGTGAGAAAGGAATACTAGGTGGCTCAAGCTAAGCATCTGCCTTGAGCTCAGGTCATGATCCCAGGGTCCTGGTATGGAGCCCCAAGTTAGGCTCCTTGCTCAGTGGGGAGCCTGCTTCTTCCTCTCCCTCAGCCCCTACCTCCCACCATCCTAGTCATGCTCATTCTGTCTCTCAAATAAATAAATGAAATCTTTAAAAAATTAAAAAAAAATTAAAAAAATAAAATGTAGGCTCCTTGTCAGTAGTTATATGCCTCTTTGTATCCTCCAAGGGCTTTGTGGGACCAAGAACCTCAAAACTAAGTAAATTCACAGGTTTAAATGAGGCAATATAAATAGGTAATCTAGCAAGTTCTTTTATGTTTTATGAATGCCTGTGTGCCAAACATTTATAGAGGTAAATGATAACTAAAGGTCCTAAAGCTAATCTGAAATTTTAAGACTGATTCCGTGGTGTTAACCTTTTGAGAATCTAATAAGAATTATGAACTACGGTTCCCCCAAACGGAGTTACTCTCAAAATTTTAAGTATTCTCTAAAGCATTTAAAGACCGAATTAATCCAGCTCCACCATGAATAACATTTATCATGAGTACTTTCATCTTGATACACAAATACTTTAGAGGATATTTATCTCATTAAAAATTCTCATAGCAATGTTTTAAGAACTATATAATACATACAGAAAATATAATTTATAATATATGAAATTTTATAAACTCTGTTATGCCAAATAAATGGAAGGTAGTATTATGACACATTTTTTGACTAAATTTCAACCTTTTGAAGGGTATATTTGAGTAGACAACATGATGAGCATGATTCTTTCTCACTGGAAACGGCATTCTACTTTGCATGTGCCATGACAAAATTTCTTGGTCAAATTAATGATTATTATATCAAATAAATGTTTTAAAATATACTTTATTTCTAAATTGACTGATTTGTAGCTAGAATGGTCAGTGATACCTTGATTAAGGAATTCTTTACAGAAAAATACTCCTGTAAACTATACTGCTTGAGTATATATTTTTAAAAAGCCTCAATTTGTGGAGGTCAAAAGTTCAAGAAATGGAGGGAGTTGAAAATGTATGAAAAGGAGCTTCCCCCTTCAGTGTAGGGCTGGTATCTTTTAGGAGCTTTTCACAAGAAAAATCTCAACACCGCGTGGCTATTTAAGACTTTGGATCACAAAACCTGGGTAGGGAAGAGAAGGAAGTTATAGTCTAGCATTCTCAGTAAAGGAAAAAGTAGATTACCCATCTCCAATTACTCCCATTTTTTTTTTTGCTCTTTCTTCTCATCTTTCTTCTACCCTTTTATTTTTTTAAAAATATTATTTATTTATTTGACAGAGAGATAGATCACAAATAGGCAGAGAAGCAGGCAGAGAAAGAAGCAGGCTCCCTGTCAAGCGGAGAGCCCAATGTGGGACTCAATCCCAGGACCCTGAGATCATGACCTGAGCCGAAGGCAGAGGCTTAACCCTCTGAGTCACCCAGGAGCCTATCTACCCTTTTATTTTTATCAGCAACTATATGTTCCAACTGATTTTAAAGTTTTATTTTACCTTCCTATTTTTTTTTTCTTCTTTCTCCCTTTCCTTTCTTTGTAGACCTCAAGTGCTAATAGCTTATATCATCAGCAGGGGAGGGAAGACTGTAACTGACTATATCTGTACTACTCTTTCTGGGTGATTTTTGGTTATCTACAGACCTAAAATACAAATACTCCTGAGGTAAACAAACACAGGAGCATAACTATATAACTGATGAAGTGCAGCCTCTTCTGAAGTATCAGGTAGGAGATGAAAGGAACACAAATTGACTTGAAAAATCAAGGACTGTTCCTGAATTGACTAATTATTATTGAATCCAACATAAAATGGCAAAAGAAAGATTGGCTTAAAGATACAAGGCTGTGTCTCAGGCATATCACCATCTTTGTACTAGAGTTTCTATCTCACAATGCAAAGTGACCTTAAAGGTCTTCTGGTCCAATCATTTCTCTCATTCTGAACTCTTCCAGTTTATGTATGACCCCCTTCAGTAATGGGAACTCCACTGATAGATCATTTCATCTTCTTACAGCTCCGTGAAAAAATTCATCCATAGACAAAACTGAAATACATGCCCATATTCTTTCACTGGTCCTGGTTCCACTCCTTTGGGTCAAACAGGACTCATCCAGCCATACTTGCCCATGAAGCATATTTTAAGTCCCTTTTAGTGATTTCTGGAATGTCCCCTTGCATCTTCTGTACTACTTTCCAGGGGGAATAACGACAATGGCAAGTGCTACTGAACTCATCCTCTGCTCTAACAGAAATACTACTGTATTTCTCTCTGACTAAAACAAGAAAAGGTGTTAATGTTGCATTTTGTAGCTATAACCTAGGAGTTATTTCTTGACATCAAAGTAAAAGTTTTACAGGAAGGTACAGTTTTAACCAGTTGAGTCACTAACAAAAATCTGTACGTATGATGGTGCTTATTTTTTTCAGAAAATAATGAGTGGGTGAATCATTAAATCTACACAAAATAGCAGCCTACCAGCTATGCCATTATTCATTATACTGCTATATGAAAAGCAAATAATTCACGAAATAGAAAATTTTAAAACTCTGCCTGCATTTTCTCACAAAATTCTTGAAAAATATAGTATACTAAAGAACAAATGAACTACAAAAAGGTCCCTATACAATCTGGTCCTTCCACAATTGCATATCAAACAGTGTACTTCAAAAGAATGAAATGCTAGTTGAATTGAAAGAAGGTAGTGCTGGAACAGGAGAAACCTAGGCTCATCCTGTTCCAAAAATGCAACAAGATAACTATCAAATCATTTTAATACCCCAGAAACCTACCTGAAGACTGCCAGAATGAATTGCACAACTAAAGGAACAGAAGAAGGCACACTGAAGAAAGTAGGAAGTGTGGACACATGGCTAAGGAGAGAAATGAGTGGTGAGTGCAGCAGAGAGGGAGAATACCTGGGGCACACACCGAGGAGATTATTCACTCTTCTTGGAGCATATCCTGAGAGGTAGCATTCGCAGAAATGCCTCTCCCAGGACAAAGGAGCTGGCTGGTGCCATTTCCCTCCCCTGCCCTGCAGCATAACCAAAAAGCCACCTCACAAAGCCAATAAGTCCCAACACTGACTGCCTAACCTGCTTATGCCAAGTCCCACACCTCTGTGTTCTGGTGTGAATTACCCTTCTAGGTCAGCCTTTCTCAGTCCGGGCATGGCAAGACTCTTCCCCAGAAGACTGTGCAGGACCCTGCAAGTACCACCATCTCCCTAAGGCCTAGAGTTTAAGAGACGGCAGATTTGGCTGGAACAGAGCCAAGGGCCACTGCCCTGCTCCTGGAGATAAGGCAGGTAAACAACCCAAAGGCAAACAGAGTGGAAACACTGATCTGAAAAAAGCCTGGAACACACACTGGGGAGATATTTGCTCTTCTCAGAGTGCTTCATGGAGAACAGCAAGCACCCAGACCCCTCTGCGGAGAAACAGGAGCTGGCTGGCTTCATTCACCTGTTCTGCCCCTCAGCATAAACACAGAGCCACCTGTAGCAAACAGCACAGCACCTCCACTGGTTGCTTAACCTGATTACAAGTCCTGTACCCCTACATTCTGGCAGTACTGTCCTTCTCAGTCAAGTCTGCCTCAGTTCCAGCACGGTGAGGCCCTTCCCCAGAAGACCAACAAAAACCCCTGCCCATAACACGTGTCCAGCCCAGAGAGCTCTGCAGGGCTTCAGTTCCAGTGGCTGCAGTATCAGGTCACATTTGAAGAGCAAACTGGAGCACACCTAGTTAAAACATGCCACATTCTGGCCAAGGACCAAACACTGCCCACTAGAAGCTAGGAAAGCCTCTGCAGATGACTGGCCTCAAGAACAGAACAGCCAAAACACAACAGAGCACAGGCAGCACAAACTAGAGACACTTCCTGAAGCAGGAAGCACTGGACACTATATAACAGCTTCTTCATGAAGCCATTACCCTCAGGAGCAGGAAACATAAATGGGCTTTTCGGAAACACAGAAGGAAGAGACTTAGACAAAATGCCAAGATGGAGGAATATATCCCAAATGAAAGAATAAGATAAAGTCACCGCCAGAGATGTAACCAAACCAGTATAAGTACCATGCCTGATGGAAACTTAAACTAACAATCATAAGGATATCTGCTGAGGTTGAGAAGAGAACAGAAGACATCAGGGAGGCCCTTACCACTGACAGAAAATAATTAAAAAACAGTCAGAAATGAAAAATGTGAGGTGCCTGAATGGCTCAGTTGGTTAAGCATCCAGTCTTGATTTCAGCTCAGGTCTTGATCTCAGGGTCAAGATTTCAAGCCCCACAATGGGCTCCACACCCAGCAAAAAAGAAAACATTAAAAAAAAAATGAGGGGCGCCTGGGTGACTCAGTTGGTTAAGCGACTGCCTTCGGCTCAGGTCATGATCCTGGAGACCCGGGATTGAGTCCCACATCGGGCTCTCTGCTTGGCAGGAAGCCTGCTTCTCCCTCTCTCACTCCCCCTGCTTGTGTTCCCTCTCTAGCTGTGTTTCTTTCTGTCAAATAATAAAATCTTTAAAAAAAAAGAAATGAAAAATATAATAACTGGGACTGGACACAGGCTTGATACAATTAACAGCAGACTAGGAAAAATGTAAGTAACCTAGAAGGCAAAATAATGGAAAATAATGATGCTGAACAAAAGAGAAAGAATTATGGAACATGAGAACAGACTTAAGGAACGCAAAGACTCCATCAAACTTAATAACATTCGTACTGTAAGAGTCCCTGAAGAAGAAGAGAGAGGGAAACGGGGCAGAAAAAATTTTTGAAGGGATAATAGCTGAAAAGTTCCCTAATCTCGAGAAGGAAACAGACATACAGGACACATCTAGGAGGCACTGAGAACTCCCATCATAATCAACAAAAGCAGGCCCAGACCAAGACATATTGTAATTAAATTTGTAAAATACAGTGATGAAGGAAAAAATCATAAAACCAGCAAGAAAAAAGAAGTACCTAACTTACATGAGAAGACTCATTAAGCTAGCTGGAGATTTCTCAACACAATATGGCGAGTCAGAACGGAGTGGCATTATATTCAAGGTGCTGAATGGGAAAAATCTTCAGCCAAAAATACTCTATCCAGCAAGGCTATCTTTCAGGACAGAAGGGCAGATAAAGAGTTTTCCAAACCAAACTAAAGGAGTTCCTCACCACTCACACCCCTGCAAGAAATAGTAAAGGAGACTCTCTGAGTGGAAAAATCTCCATAAACAATGACAAAACAAATAATGACAATAAATACAGATCTATCAATAATTACTCTGAATATAAATGGACTAAATGCTCCAAGCAATAGACACAGGGTATAATAATGGATTAAAAAATAAGACACAAGGGACATCTGGGCGGCTCAGTTGGTTAAGTGACTGACTCTTGATTTCAGCTTAGGTTGTGATCTCAAGGTGGTGAGATCAAGCCCAAGGTCAGACTCCACTCAGCAGGAGTCTGAGATTCTCTCTTTCCTTGCTTCTGTCCCTCCCCCAATACATGCACACATGCATTCACTCTATCTAAAATAAATAAAATTTTAAAAAAGACCCAAGTATATACTGCCTAAAAGAGATTTATTATAAACCTAAAGACTCCTGCACATTGAAAGTGAACGGAGGGAGAAACATTTATCATGCAAACATATGTCACATGAAAGCCAGAGTACCCATAGTTATATTGGGAAACTACACTTTAAACAAAACACTGTAGCAAGAGATGAAGAAGAGCACTATACCATAATAAGGGGACAATCCAACAAGAATACCTAACAATTGTAATTATTTATGTACCCAATAAAGGAGCAGCCAAATATATAAAACAGTAACAAACTTAAAGAAACTTATTGATAATAACAATAACAGCAGGGAACTTTAAACTCCACTTACACCAACGGACAGATCATCTAGGCAGAAAGTCAAAAAGGAAACAACAGCTCTCAATGACACACTGGACCAGACGGACTTAACAGACTATTCAGAACATTCCATCCTAAAACAGCAGAATACACATTCTTTTCAAGTTCACATGGGACACTCTCCACAAGAGAGCACATACTAGGTCACAAATCATTCCTTAACAAATACAAAAAGATTAAGAGCACACCAAGCAACTTTTCTGACAATAATGCTATGGAACTTGAAGTCAACCGCAAGAAAATATTTGGAAAGACCACAAATACATAGAGGTTAAAGAACATTCTACTAAACAATTAATCTGTCAACCAGGAATCAAGGAGATTTAAAAAAAAACATGAAAACAAATAAAAAGGAAAATTCACCAGTCCAAAACCTTTGGGATGCATTAAAAGCTATCCTAAGAGGGAAGTATATAGGAATACATGCCTACATTAAGAAGCAAGAAAAATCTCAAATACACACCATAACCTTACATCTAAAAGAGCTAGAAAAGGAACAAAGCCTAAAACCAGCAAAACGAAGAAAATAATGAAGATTAGAGCAGAAAAAATGATATAGAAACTAAAAAAAAAAAAAAAAAAGAATAGATCAGTGAAACCAGGAGCTGGTTCTTTGAAAACAAAATCAATAAAATTGGTAAACCGTTAGCCAGACAGAACAAAACAAAAGATAAAGGACCCATTTAAATAAAACCACAAACAAGAGAGGAAAAATAACAACACTACAGAAATAGAAACAATTATTAAGAGGATTATGAAAAATTATATACCAACACATTGAACAATCTGGAAGAAATGAATATATTCATAGATTTAAATTACCAAAACTGAAAGAGGTAGAAACAGAAAACTTGAAAAGACCAATAATTATCAAAGAAACGGAATCAGTAATCAAAAATCTCCCAACAAATAAAAGTTCAGGGCCACGTGGCTTCACAGGCAAGTTCTACCAAACATGTAAAGAAGGTTAATATCCATTCTCAAAATATTCCTCTGACAGAAAAAGTAGGAAAACTTCCAAATTCATTCTATGAGACCAGCATTACCCTGACGCCAAAACCAGGTAAAGACACCCCTAAAAGAAAGGATAAGAACCATACAATCCATTCAACAAATGCAGAAAAGACATTTGGCAAAGTACAATATCCATTCATGATAAAAACTCTCAACAAAATAGGATTAGAAAGAATGTACATCAACATAATAAAGTCCACATGTATATGAAAAAAACACAGGGGGGTCAAGATGGCGGAAGGCCAGGTGACCACATTTCGGGGAGTTCCCTGAAGAGAGCTGAATTCCAGCAAAAAAACCACTACAAGACCACCGTGAACACCCATGAAACCAGCCTGAAATGTGATATTTCCCACTTCTGGACCGCCACGAGAGACAAAGAACATTGGCAAAAAGGTAGAAACAAATTGGAGGGTCTGGAGGCTTGCCCCCAGAGACAGGGGAGTGGGGGAGGAAGCCCTCAGAGCTGAACCATTGAAAACAAATACCCCAAGACGAAAGTGCTCTGTGAGTGAGGAATAACAGCAGATTACGGCCTGAATCGGGGCTAGAAAGAAGCTAAACACAGCGGAGCCCGGGGCAAGGCAAGGACACTTTTTAAAATCTTTTATTTTCTTTCTTTTCCCGCTGCCCAGACTCCCTACACCCCGGCGGGCCCCAGCCCCGGTGCGCGCAGCCGCCTGCCTCCACCTGAGCCGCCACAGCTGCCAGGAAAGCAGCGGGAGTGGATTCTATTCTGCCCTTCTCTCCCGTTTCTCTCCACACCGTGGGCCGCGTGTAGACCCCCCCAGGGAAGACGTTTTTTACAGACTTTCGTGGGACCGGAGAGGCCCCAGGTCGCGGGCGCAAAGTTGCGCAATCCAAAAGGAGTTGTGGCTTTGAGGTGCGGGAGTGAAACGACAAGCCGGGACGGGGGCAGAAATCAATACAACATCTGCACCAGCCCGGCTGTGACAGACTGCCAACTGGGAGGCTGGAAAGAGCCCTTCCGTGAGTAGAGGCTCACTCTGGGAGGGAGGTCTGGGCACAGACATCCTGCTCCGACTTGACTTCCTCAAATGCTGAAAAAAGACGCAAAAGAACAACGCTCCGCTACCAGAGAATTGCAGCCTGATAGTCTGGTTGCCATTGAGACAGGCCTCCAGCAGGGGGGCCGAGAGACTCAGCCTAGGTAGAAGGACTGAAAGGGAACTGCACGCCCCGCCCCCAGAAAGCACTCCAGAAGCTCAGGAGGACAACATTCCAATGCAAAACCCCAAATCGGGGGAAAGGCAATTTATTAAACTCCTGGCACGGACTACAAGTACCAAAAACTCTACAACTCACTGATAAAGTTTTCCACCTCACTTACTTTTTTAAACTTTTTTCTAGTTTTACTTTTAAAGCTTCCACTTTAAGCTTAAAATTACATTCTCACGGTTTTTCTTCTTTCAATTTTTATCCCCCTTCTTATCACAACGTGATACCCAATACAACACCCCATAACATTTTTTACTTTTATATATATATATATTTCTTATTTTTTTTAATTTTTTTTTCTTTTTTCTATTTTTTTTCTTTTTCTTTCTCTTTTTTACCCTGAAATTCAAACACACCCCTGTATTTTCTGCTTTTGCTGTTCCCTCGTTTCCCTGTTAGCTCTCTCAGTTTCTCCCTTTCTTCTCTCCTCTTTCCTTTATTCTCTCTTTTACGGGTACATGTAGATACAAGCTCCAAGTCAATCCCACATCCCTATTCAATACTACCCCTATATACAACCAGTTCCAATCCCCCTATATCATTTGAAAGTGGGCTCCTCCAACAATAACAGCAAGATAAACTCTGCAGCATCTGAAATGCATTCCTTGCCCACAAGGAATGTCTGCCCTCACCTTCCCACTCTAGTTTGTTAGTGTGCCTGTGTAACTGTCTTTACCTCTATATTATATAAGTACTGGTCTTGGGGGTCATATAGGTTGGGCTATGCTTTTTGACCTCTTCATTCACCCTTGATAAACCTTTCTTTACCCTGTAACAGCTTTATACCATATAAATCCTATCACCGGGCCCCGCTCTGGCAGGGGTGTCTTTTCTTGCTTCCTCCTCTCCGTTTTCTTTTTTCTTTCCCCTCCCTTTTCGGTGGTGAACTCTGGTTGCTCCAAAACCTTCCAAAGACCAATCCACCTAGATAGTGGCTGATATATTTAGTCATACACCCCCTCAACCACTCCTCGTCACAATGACACGGAGAAGGAACGCCGAACAGCAGGAGAACCCTGAGACTGCAACCTCGGCCACAGAATTACTGGGAATGAACATAAACAATATGACAGATACGGAATTCAGGGCAGCAATAGTCCAAGCAATAGTCAATTTAGAAAAGAAAATTAGTCTCAAAATGGAATCCATAGTAACAGAAGTGAAAGCTGAGGTTAGAAAGGCTTTAGAGGAGATGCAATCTAATTTAAATATGCTAACAGCCAGAGTAAGTGAAGCTGAAGATCGTATCAGTGATGTGGAAGACGCACGGAATAGGAAGGAGGAGCAAGAGAAGTCTTAGAGCAAACAACTAAAATCCCAGGAAAACAGAATAAGGGAAATGAATGATGCCATGAAACGCTCCAATATCAGAATTATTGGAATCCTTGAAGGAGTTGAGAAAGAGAGAAACCTAGAAAATATTGTTGAACAAATCATGGATGAAAATTTCCCAAATCTGAGGAATGAAACAAATGGTCATGTCCTAGAAGCAGAGAGGACACCCAAGATCAACGAGGCCAGAAAAACTTCCAGGCGCATAACAGTAAAATTCTTGAATCATAAAACCAAAGAATATGTCTTAAGGGCAGCTAGGAGAAAGCGATCCCTTACCTATAGAGGGAGGACCATCAGAATAACGTCAGACCTTTCCACAGAAACCTGGCAAGCCAGAAAGGGCTGGCAAGACATATTCAGGAAGTTACATGACAAAAATATGCAACCAAGGATAATGTATCCAGCA